>JAVQJD010080050.1:0-15637 GCA_036023655.1 Nannoperca australis
AAGCAAAACTTTAGGGTTTGAAAGCAAAAGTTTTAGATTCGCAAGCAAAACTTTTAGATTTGCAAGCAAAATTTTAGGGTTTGAAAGCTAAAGTTTAGAGTTTGAAAGCAAAAGTTTAGAGTTTGAAAGCAAAAGTTTAGAGTTTGAAAGCAAAAGTGGGGAAATTTTCTCTCTCAACCACTTTTTTTGACTGTTTGATAATGGAACAAAATTATCTCCATACACTTGCAACAGGCAACATTTTGCTTTGCTCACAGGGGTATAAGCTGACACTGAGGTTTAGTTTTAGTTTCCAAACCACAGCTTCTGAAATGATGGCAGAGATCCTCCTCTATGAAGATCTGTGGCTTTTCACGCCTCACTATACCTTATGTGCAGGAGACAGGTTCAGACAGGTTCACTACACGTACATGATGTGATCCACAGTCCACTGAGCCTCCTGTCATCTGGAAAACCAACTTATTTTGCTGCTGTTGCCATGTGATTTTACAAGCTCTGCTTTCGTGTTTTTACTTCAGCTGGAAAATCCGATGGTTCCTCCTGGACCTGTGAATTCATCTCAAACTCTCTGAATAATGTCCAAAATAAACCTTAAGTGATATTTTAGGGAACCTAGATTTCCCAGTTGTATCTTTGACAACTGTCCATCATTTTCAAATGTCATCTCAGGATGACCTTATTTATACCCTTTGTAAAAACAAAAAAACAAAACACAGCTCTTCTGACGCCATGATGGAAATTGCCTGTAGTGGTTTTCCTCTTACACTTGCCTACATCTAGCAGCAGTATTGATTAAGACCTGGATCTTTTGTAAAAGAGAGAGACAGATGGAGAGGACCAGAGAGCTGGCTGGTCCCCACAGAGCTATCTGTGTTTTTAATAATCACTCTCTTCTCTCCACCTGGGAGTGCAGAGCCACTGTGGGGCCTATATATAGTCAGCAACCAGCAGGCAAAGCAACACACATACACTATTGTTCATAACATGGTCACAAGATAATGGGATGTCTTTTTTAGGATAGCGATTTTAATGAGGAAAATTAGGAATTTGCTCATCAAGCATACACGCTATATAAAATAAGAACAAAAGTTGAAAGGTTAAACACAGGAGGGTGGATTTTCTTACTGCTGTTTTAAAGATAATATGTGATGTAATGTGAGAGATGTATCATTTGTGTCTGTAAGGTGTTCAGCAGATCCTGCAGGAGAGCTGGCAGTGCTGTCACAGCTGTACTGCTCTGCTGTAAACAACAGCCACACCCTGCTCTTACACAAGCACACACACACACACACACCAGGCCGCCATAGCATCTGCTAACCCCTCTGCTCTCTGACGCTTAAACCCTGTTTGGTCTTTTTCCAGCATGAGTTCTCTCACTCACTCTCTGATTCTCTAAATGATGGAGAAGATGATTGTAGAGAATCAATAGACCAAAAGTGCTGTACTTAATTACAATTTTAAGGTACTTGCATTTTACTTAATTGAGTAGTTCCATGTTATGCTATTTTATACATCTCAACTACAATTCAGAGGGAATTATTGTACTTTTTATTGCATTACATTCACTACAGTTTTTGACAGCTATAATAACTAGTTACTTCTCAAATTAACATTTTAAATAAAGAACATAACACATAACAAACACATTAAAGATTTAGCCAGTAACTGGGAAGCCGTACAGAAAGTCTAGTTGGAGCTCCTGCATTCTAACATTGTTTAATTTAAATAACGGTTACAGCCCTGAAGCAGTCAAATTATCCAATAATTCACCAAAAAATCAAAGATTAGAGAAAAGGCCACAAAAAGAAATACATATTGGATATCAGAACATTGTTTTTTCTTCTTCACTCACCCAATAATCAGCTTGTGACTCCTCAGATTTATCTTGTGACCCTTTGGAGGGGCTTGACCCCTAGGTTGGGAACCACTGGACTAAACTTTCAAACTATATAAATTATTTATAAAATCTATCTCCACCTCAACCAGCTACAACACTAAAATGCTGCTTATGCACTTATTTATCATTATTACCAATCTATAATTTCATATAAAATACATCACTCACAGGGGACTTTTATGCCGAACAAGTACTTTACGTTAATACTACAAGTATATTTTGCTTATAATACTTCTGCTCAAGTAGGATTATTATTTAGTAAGAGAGATTTTCTCATTTTTGTATTGGTACTTTTACTTAAATATACCTAAATAAATATTTCACTTAAAGTAATGTAAAATATCTGAATACTTTTCCATCACCGTTAAAAGACATATACAGTCATACTACAGCGAGGCACAATGTGGATGGACACAATAGCAGCAACGATTGTACAATATGTTACAGTCCAGTACAACAGCCATGGAGGAATTTCTCCCTTGTGAAGCTCATAGCGTTCACTGCTATTATGTAAACAAGCAAGTACGAACAAGTTAAGTTCACAATTGACCTTGGAAACAGTATTATGATAACACAGTCCCAACTTACAGTCTACATGCTAGCTTTTTCAGGCGCTTTCAACTGTATCTCGCATTTTTATCAGAGGATTGGAATTTGCTCTGTTGTCATGGAGATGGATTCGTTGTCATGTGAGCTCAGTAGCTTTTCATCCACAGCACTTTTAGGACCTCTCATCCGAAAGCTTTTAGCCGAAATGGCAAGACAAAAATTCCTAAGAGTTATAGGGATTAGATCACAACAACGACTGAGCTCACGTGTCAACAGATCCATCACCATGACAACTGAGCAAACTCCAACTGCTGATGAAAACCCTATCACGTAGTTAAAAGCTAGTACTGTAAGTGAACGTTGAGTTGAGATCATTTTGTCAACCCACTGCATGTTTTAGTGTAGTTGTGTCTAATGTTGGCAGGTTGTAATATTATGCCTTTGTATGTGTATAATTAAAGTCCTTAAATAAGGCAGTCCAAGCAGCTAATTATCCTCTCTCCCAGCTCCATGTAGCGCTCATCGCTTTGGTCTTTTTTTTTTTTTTTTTTGCATTGTTTTGTTAGCATCTTTAAGTCCTTAATATATCTCTCACACATTCTCTCAACTGCTGCTCTCACCCTCATCGTAACACTTTTTAAAAGTCTCATCTCCCTCTTTTTACAGTTCCTTTTACAGTTTTCCTCTCAGCTTTAATACTACACATTTGTACATAAGGCCGAGCTGTTATTTATTTTCTAAAGAGTCATATTAGAATTACATTATGATGATATTAATGTAATGCAAAAAGACACAAACCTAAAAGAAACCAGTGAGTAAGTTGAAGGTTATATATGTTCAGTTATACAACAGTACTATGTGCAGCTTAGCATGTCGAGCCACATGGAAAGAAGCAGCAGGGAGGGTTGTTTGGGGATAGAGGTAACGTTATCTTCTTAGGAGAGTCTCTCATCAGAGCAGACAATGACAGTCCTAATGCTAGAAAGGCAACAATGAGGGGTATTTTTACATTACAGCACCTTGCTGTATATTAGCAAATGAAAATGTTTAAGGAGAATATAAATGTGGTGCTGTTAGGGTATGATGTCCCTGTTAAATCATAGGACAGCCATGCTGACAAGTACATTTTCATGAAATATTACTGTGAAACTAGTGAGGATGAAATATAGGAAATTATTATTATTATACTTTTCACTTACACTTCATTTGCATTTGTTGAAAGTTTTAACAAGCTTGCGCTAACTGATCGTTAGTTCTTGGTTATTTTGAAAACAATGGGTCTTTGATTTCAGACAGGTAAACAAAAGAAGGTTTCTCATTTCTAGCCAGAAAAGTTCAACATTTCCCTCTGAGATATGGTGCAGAAATACATTACATAGAAATACCCATGGAAAGTACCTCAAATTTGTGCATAAGGGCAGCACTTCAGTAAAAGGAATTGGTCATAGTCCACCTGTGCTTATACGTATGATAGGGAAATATGTATCTGACCTTTATTTCTTTCCAAAATAACCCAGGCTCTGTTCAAACTGTATATTTTTACTTTTAATGTTACAAGAGAAAGGCCTTTTAGGATGAGCACTTTTACCGATGTGAGTCTTCCTGTCACCTTCACATTATTCCTGTTGGACTCTGTTGGGTTGAAGATATCGTAGCTCACTTCTCCTAGGCTCTGCTGGGTGGTTCTGTCTGCATTAGCAATAGATATAACTATCATGCTGTGACATCTGCTGCACTGCTCTAACTATTCCTCCTCAGGCGAGCTTGATGCCAGTGATGTGTGTGTGTTCATGTATTCTGACTATAAAAATAACAGCATGTATAATCTCCTGGCATGGCCACTATTTGTGTTTAAACAACACAGTATTTATCTTTGATTGTGTTGTTTTGCGACAGCCTTCATCTCCCTGCAGTTATACACACACTGATGATTAACTCGTCATGTGGAAGCTTTGACCCAGCTGTGATTTTCATGCAATGTACAAATACACAGATTCACACACATACGGTACACACGCAAGTTTGAATATATACAATAGTAAATGAAGACTTGTAGATCCTATATTTTTTCGATTATTATTTATAGTTATAGGTAAATGCATATAACGAAGTGTCATTTTAATTTAAGTTAATTTAAGTGTATTTTTCATTTCATCACAGGTTTCAGCTGATTGAAGACTTGTCCTATGAAGATGTAAAGAAGTGTTACCGGGGCACGGTGAGTCTCTTGATCCTAGTTGTGACTATGTCTGTGATTGAAGTCCAGCTAGTTGTATTCATTTATATATATATATATATATGATGTGCTGCCATTATACATTATATTCTGCAACAAAAGACTTCCTGCAATCCAGGCCAGTGTCCTCCAGACATTAAACAGTAACAGCATCATCTTCAAATATAAAATAATAGAAACCTCACCACAAACTAATCATCTAATACAATTTCACCTATAGATACAGTCAGCAAAGGATTACACATTAACCGTTTACATAAATTCTGGGCTTTCCCCCAGTGGTGATCGAGCCCTCTGCATTTCTGTAACCTACTTGTGAGCGCCATATTCCCGAGGACAGGAGGTGCTCTAGCATGAGCTATTAATAGCAAACTGAGCAGATACAATCGAAGGAAAGATAGAAGAGATACGGGACAGGACTGAAAAATAGTGAAAGGTAGTCTGGTGGCAGACATATCTAGAGCTGGAGGTGAGTTTGAGCTGTGAGGGAGGAGAGCAGGGAATGAATGAGACCTCTTGTGTGTTCAGGGAGGAAAATGTATGATTTTCTCTGAAAAGTGTGGACTTCTAATCTGACACTACAGACTGGAGGAGAAACTGACACATAGAAGGAAGGAAGGGTGAAGGCAGAGAAAGAAAAGGACTTCAAGTGAGAGTAGCGAGGAGTAACTCTGTGTGTGCGAGAGTGGGTGCAGAATGATGAAGGGCAGAGTGTGTATGTGTGTGAAGGAGGGAGAAGGGAGGGTGTCAGCTGGGTGCTGCAAAGTGGAGGTGTATTTGAGACAAAGAAAGAGAGCCTTGTAGTTTCTGAGAAAAAGGAGACCTCAGTGGCTGTGTTTGTGTGTAGGTGTACACATTAGAGCCAGGTATGTGTTTGTACGTGCATGTAGACTAGAGGTAGTTGCACGGAGGCAGTCCTCCATCTCGGGCCCCATACTGACCAGCGACAGGCGAACAGTGTGTGTCTTGCAGCGGCTTGCTCCAGGCCTTGGATGTGCGCGAGTGTGTGTGTGTTTACGGTGCCAACGTGCTGAGCCTGGTGCAGAGCTCGCGTCCTTTGAGAGAGAGGGTGGTGTCTGCGGCGAGCGGAGCCGCAGTGGCCGGTGGTGGCGGAGTGGCCGGTGATGCTGGTGCTGCTGGTGCTGTGCAGGCAGGCCGGTCCGCCAAGGAGCTGCTCATGACTCTGCCCTGTCCCTCTGCACAGACTGTCAGCAAGTACAACTCGCAGTACCACAAACTGTTCCAGTGCGTGCCCAAGGATGAGATCCTCATGAAAGGTACTGTCCTTTTTACCATGCGTTAAACTTTAAGACTTTGAAACATCTGTTTGATTAATCAACCTGACCATGCTTCAGCTTCTCTTTAATTCTTCTATTTTCCTAACCCTCTCAGCTTATTATAATTGATATTTCCCTTTTAATAAATGTCAGATATTTACTGTTAATGTGATCTAGAGCTGAAATGATGAACTTATTCGTCAGAGATATAAATAAATAATGAGTCAGTTAGTTGCAGCACAAATGTGATCCAATGTTGATATGATGGAAGCTACAAAAAAAAGTCTGTCGAATTCCTTTGTGTGCGCTGGTGTTTGTACACAGTCCTGGCTTTGTAAATGGGAAACAAACAAAGTGGCTTGGACACCATTGTAGTCAATCAACAACACGCAGCGTTAGTGCTTGTGTACAGGACATCTGCCGGCTACTCTCCCTCTTCAACGCTGTCGCGCACGAGGAACGGAGTTACACCATGATAATAATGCAACGTGAATAACAGCAGTCATATCAACAGTCTTTCTCCAGAATCGCTGACCCCACCTTTACATTTTCTTTTCTTTTTTCACATTTTATTTATTCATATTGTTCAGCAATATTTTCAGTTTTTCTTGACATTAAGGCAGATGAAACACTGAAAACATGCAAGATTCTGCGTGAAAATATCTAATGTTTTTGAGTATCTGTACAAAGTACTAGAAGTTATTAACAGCTTTAATGTGATGGCACTGCATCTTTAAAGTATCTGTACTTCTGGCGCTGTGTGTCCAAGCTTTGATTCTTCTTTCTTCAGTTCTGCCATCTGGTTTATCTCAGAAACACTCAAGCTTTTAGATTTCAGGACCAGCAACTTCTCCTGCGGCACAGTATCAACTCGTCTGTTGGCACAGTTCAGCTTCGTTTACTGTTTTCCAACTTCGATGCCATGTGCAACCTATCAAAAAAATAAACAATGATGAAAATAGATAAATAATTGCAAAAATATTTATTTCAAAACTTCTTATAAGGCAGTAGGAGGGTTCAGAGATATTGTTTTAGTAAGCCTGTTTGTTTTTCTTTATCCAGATGTTTTCAATTGTTGAAAAAGTAAGACAAAAAAGTGTTTTCGTCTCTTCTGTTCTCAGTGTACTCCTGTGCTCTTCTCAGAGATATCCTTCTACAAGGCCGGCTCTACATTTCCAGAAACTGGCTTTGTTTCTATGCCAACCTCTTCGGCAAGGACATTAAGGTACAAATGACTGATGGACAGCTTAATAAACTCAAACTGACTGATACATTTAAACCGAGTGACCCCCAGACCCAAGCTGATCGCTCTCTCTTTATATCTGCACTGTGAAATTATGTACCAAGAACAGGTGGACTGAACCTTTAACCGTAACCAGTTATGGGATTTTCTATTTTGAACTGTGCACTGTTCCTTTTCCTTCATTTCCTTGAAACCGAATCTTTCCTGACATCTGAGTGACAATAAGCTACTTATTCAGACTGCATTCCTCACATTCTGACTGAAATAAGACACATTTCATGCCAACTGATTTTCTCCTGGGGCTTTTCCTCAGTATGTTTCAGTGTTCCCTGCCACCATTTACTCAAATCACACTGGTGTTGTTTCCTTATCCACACTTTTTTCATCATCTTGCTTTACAGTTAGCCTTCTCACATCTGAGTGTCTCCTTGAAAATGTTATTTTTTGTGCCTTTTGTATTTAGGTGGCTATCCCTGTCGTCTCTGTGAGGCTGGTAAAGAAGCACAAGACAGCTGGCCTTGTGCCCAACGGCTTGGCTATCACCACAGACACCGGCCAGAAGGTAAACACTTCCATCATTGTTGCTGTGAGTTAAAATACTTGTACTGATTAGCGCAGCATGGATGTATTTTCCAGGAGAGGTGTGATGGAAAAAACAGCCCCATGCTATAGATAGCAGCAGAGTGGACTCCCAGTCTGGTAGCGCAGGAGAGTGAAGGGTTTTTCCACCACTACAGCACAGTTCAGAGTGGCTTTTTAATGTTATGTCACATAAGACTCAGCCTGTTATCAAGTGGTGTTTTCAAAGACATAATGTACTTTCAGCTTCTTTTCTGGCCCCAACAACTCATGAATAATGATAACCAACAAGCTAACATTAGCAAGTGCTGTGCAATCAGTACTGTAAAAGAAACAAAGTGACAAGAAAGTAAAGAAATTAAATCATTTGAGTACAGGACTGGTAATTTGAGGGCCCATATTACTAAACTGAGGGAATGAAATTAGTATATTACAGCCATGCTAGCGGCTCTGCAGTATTTTCAGCTAAATGCTAATGTCAGGATGCCAACATGCTGATGTTTACCAGATACACCATCTTAGTTTAGCAAGTTAACATGCTAATTTGTTAATCAGCACTAAATACAGCTGAGGACGATGGGTGCATCATTAGATTTGCCAACAAAAGTAGGGCAAATACATTTTTTTAACTCTCTCTATGGTGGAATGTGGTCAAACACTAACAAAGATGTATATTTAATGTGGCACATAGAAATATGAGAGGTATTAGCATCTCAAAAGAGAAGCAGGAGAACAACATAAAAACATTTGACTAGTTTTTAGGTCAGGCAGGGTTCTGTAGTGACTATATTTTTATGCTGGTCTCTAGAAACCTTGTCATGTCATATTTGCTTTCCCCGTTGATCTTTTTGCTAAACACAAGGAAATATATCAGCTTCATGAACACTGCACACACACAGAAGAGCCGGCTACAAAGAGCTATGGCAGCAGTCACAAGGTTCAGAAATATCTCTTTTTTAACTGCTCCTCCGACATGCATAAACTCCATACTATACACTATACATACAGCACAGTACATGTGTATTGCGCCTCAAGCTGACAGAATTTATTTATAACACAAATCATTATTTAGTAATTAAAAGAGTGACAGGGATGATTTCTTTACTCGATGAATGTAGAGAAAAAGTTGCATTTCTGCACACCGTAACTGAGGTCTGCTATGTTATGCATTAGATACACTGAGTTTTGCAGATAAATTCAAAATGCCTCAGCAGAAATCTTCATACATGACCTTCGATTGGTCACATGCCTCTCTGTCTCTATTTAAGATTACATGTTAACTCGGCTTCTCAAAAAACAACCCAGCAGTGTGAAATAGTTGTTTACGTTACATTTTTGCAAAACACTATTATTGAATTGGTCTGAGGTTGACATATTGCTGAAAATAAGAGTCTGATCAACATGGCAAACACAGCAGGTCAGATTAAAGCAACAACCTTTTTGGCATTTAAAGCAAAGCCCATGAGACATACAGCATATGAATGGTATGTCTCATACTGCACAAGGACATATTTGTTACCTTGTATGTCTGCATGATTGTGTAATAAGCTGCATTAACCATGCACACATACGTGGCTTAGTACAGTACGACAACACTGCTAAAAATGGTTCTTCTGTTTATGAGGTGAAACGTTCACAGCTCATGTCTGTAACAACAATGTTGTGATTTATGAACCAGGATTAAATCATAACACAAATAAAATCCCTATTACTGATAAAAACAACTGATAAATTACACACACACACACACACAGTGTTTCAAATGCTCATGAATACATTCAAAAGTACGTCATCAGTGGTATTTAGCCAGGTCAGAGCGATGACCTGTCATTCATAGTTTTTCATGAAAGAATAAACAGAAACAAAAATGTGATTAGAGAAAAAACATTTCTTTGTGCTGCAGATTAAAGATCTTGAATCCCTAAAGTGTTGTTTGCTCCAAATTATATAATGCATGATTATATGCTTTGCATGGCTGCAAATACGTAATATTAACACACCTTTCTACATGCCTAAATGCATTGATTGTATATTAACAACTTGAGCAGAGGTATGATTTTTTGCAGGTGCTGATGATCTCAAGTGCTAATATTTCAGATAAAGTTTCAGATGCCTGTCTGTAATATTTGCAAAGGCAGGTTGAGGAAAATAGAAAATTGTCTTGATCTATTTCTTTATTCAGTTTCCCCCAGAGGGCTTGTCAAAGTTTAATATCATCTCTCATCTAAACTAATTATGGTAATAAATGAAAAATTGATTACATAGTTTATCCATGCTGCTCATTAGAAAGAAACCATTTTAACAACTGCATGAATCACTTTTATTATTTTTTTTACTGCTGTTCTCAGGAAAGTAACTAAGAACTTTATTGTTCCATTTTCAAGTACTTTATTTGAGTATTTCCATTTTAGGCTACTTTTTACTTCTTCATCTTACTTCTACTTGTACTTGTGACTCCCCTACATTTATTTAACATCTAAAGCGATTTTACTTAAAAACATGTAATAAGTACAATACATTGTTAAAGCTTAAGCCAAATAGTAGTGTCTTGTTTCAGATGTATGAGATGAAATAATTTTATTATTATTTCATGAAAAAACAAAGATTATATTTTACAGCATTTGTTTTTTTCTCTTTCCTCTCCCATTAATCATGTGTAGATTTATCTTTTGACCCTTTAGAGGGGGGCCAACCCCCAGTTTGGAAACTACTAGACTAAACTACTTAACTGTATTTAAAGTAGTTTAGCTCCATCTCGACCAACTACAACAATGTAATGCTATTCTTACACACGGATAATACTGATCAGTATTAACAAACTGATCAGTTTTCTGCAGATCCAATACAGCTGTTAACATTTAACAATATCATAATATCATGTATCAACATTTTCTATATATAATTTATTTTTTCTTTCAAGTTTTTGTTCAGATCGAGTAATTTTACTTTTGACACTTTAACTGCTTTTCATAAGAATAATACTTGTACTGTGGTATTGGGACTTTTACTTAAGTACAGGATCTGATTATGTGTTCCACCACTGATGACATTTACAAACAGAACTGTTTCTCTGATTTTATTTCCTCAGTATGTATTTGTATCTCTGCTATCAAGAGACAGTGTATATGACGTTCTCCGCAGGATCTGCACACACCTACAGGTGAGAGGACGCACACATACATGCACGCTATTCCTTCAGTCTACATACTGTGTGGTGTACATGTCAGTTGAAGACGAGATTTCCTTTCCCTCTACAGGTCAATGGGAAGAGTCTGAGCTTGAAGCAGTTCATGGAAGAGCCCACCTTATTGTTGGTCAGTGACAACATGTGTTTCCCTTTCATAAACCATCTAAAAATCATAAATTTGTAAAGATCAAAGTGGGTGGAACATATGGTTATTCACAGGCATTAAAATGACTTTAATGTTTCCTAGTTGTGTTTCATGTCGGCCTGAAGGCCTCTGGCAACTCTCACCAACAACTACCTCTGACGTGAAGGCTGACTTACCTTTGCACACAGACAGGATCAATAGCTCATTCTGTTGCAGCTGCAGCCTTGCAGTGAATTATCCCCCGAGCCTGCAAGATGCTATCAAAGAGCTCTGTGAAGTCACCGTGTGTGTGCAGAGTGGCCTGTAGTCCACTCTGCGACAGAACAGCTTTTGTATTAAGGAATAATTCACTTCCATCAACATGCACCTCCTTGATCACGCTCTAATCTAGACTGAACGTAATCGAAGAAAAGAGGCAGTTTGTTCATGTTGGGTTTCTAATAAAAAAAAACCAACATGAACAACAGCCTGGGTGTTTTTGAGGGGTACAATTTTCTAATAAGTTACCTGTTATAAGGGTTTATAAGTAGTAACAAATAGCTTTATTAATGGTTACTAAATCATTTTACTATCATGTATAAGCCATTAACAAGAACAAAAATGATTTTTTTGACCACAAACAATCTACTTACCCAAAATGAATTTATTAACTTGTTAACATTTATAAGTAAATTTATTAATGAATTACCAACATTTAAAATTGCTGTATTTCCAAAAACAAATGATGAACACATACCAAAATGTTCCCTATTTTGGGAGCCAGTGAAATAGCTGCAAGTTTATGATCAATGACTTCACCAATGACTTTACCAGGGTTTTTTCACCAAGCAAAATCCATATAAAACCCACTAAATTATAAGTCTAGGTGTTCTCTGGCCATCTCAGGTTTAGATGAATGAGCCACTAGTGTTCTGGCAGCTGAGATGATCAGAGTCCTTTAATTTAAATCACTATCTGTGGCAGTTGGATCACCATCTTTCCAATGTAATGTCCTCCTTCCTCTGTCCCACAGGACGAGTTCCCGGCTCCAGACAAGTTCCCAGTGGTTGACGAATTCCCATCAATGTTGAAATGGAGAAGGAAACCCTCGGTGGTGTCTGTGTCCTCTTCCCTTCCTGACCTCCTGGGGAACTCCACCAGCAGCCTGAGCCCCACAGACACACCCTTCAAATCGGAACAGTTGCTAGAAGGTGATAAAACTATAAATACTATACAACTATAGTGTCACCAAGTCCAAGGCTTTATCCAAAGCTACACCTGACACACTTTCAGTTTCTTGTTTGAACTGGTTGGCTGGAGGTTGTTTATAGTTTACTTGAAGTTGTTGGCATGGTTTATATGTGTTTACAATGAAAATGATTCACCTCACTGGTTACTACTGTCTATGGAAATCAATTTGCACCTCAAAACTAATTCAAATTCAAAGATTTGCTAGTGGTTAACACTGGACTGAAATGTGTGGGGTCGTGATATTACAACTACAGATACGACAAAGATCCTACATTGTGTGATTAGAACACCTCATTGTTAAATGTTGAGTTAAATCAGTTGTTTATACTTTCAATTTTCAACTCTATGGATATTAGCGTCCTGGAGGACTTTATTCAATAGCCAATTTAAATATAAATATGCTCTCTCTTCATCTGATCAGGAAGTCCTTATGGGTATTTTAGTTTATTTTGAGTGTAAAATTATAGTGTCTCAATACACTTTAAACAAAGAAGAAAAGAAAGAAGCAGTATACTACATATACTATAAGCTTCTTGCTTATTTACAGTAAAGGCTGGAAATAAGCAACACAAAAAGAACAAAGTAGTAATTACACAATTCAATTTTAGGAAAAGAAAAATAATGAATAAATAATGAATATAAAAGTCTCAATATTGTTAGCCTCTCTGATTGGTTGAGGCAAAGTATTTCGCAGCAGTGGAGCATGAAGAAAAAACTCTTTCAGCCATAGATTGCTTATTAATCTTTACAATAATGAGAGCCTGCATCATAGCCTGCAGAGTCTAACTATATGCAGGGGAAACAAACGATTTATGGAGTTCTTCCAAGTAAGAAGGTGCTAATCCATGAAGAGTTTTACAGGTAATAAGTAACAGTTTGTACTAACCTAGATGAAATAGAGAGTCAGTGAACTGAGGACAGAACCTGTGTTACATCTTTAAAATGTCACTTACATTATAGAATAACAGTGTGAATGTTTGTAGTCGTCAAATCATATGTATACTGTGAGGCCTAGATATAGTTTAGCTGTCTGGATGCATATGTTTGTGTGTGTGTGTGTTTGTGTGTGTGTGTGTGTGTGTGTGTGTGTGTGTGTGTGAGAGAGAGAGAGAGAGAGAGAGAGAAAGACAGAAAGTAATTGCTTTTGGATGGTAACATCTCTTTTATGCAACAACACATTAAGCTCCAAATGGAGATTAAATCATGTGTGGGCTTGTATTAAAAAGCTTTGGGCGGATGCAGATTAAGTAGAGATTATTACAAACAATGTCTGCTGTCAAAGTTGTCTGTGGATAGTTTAACGGCTGACAGGCCTTGGGTCGTTTCTAAATATGAACCTACATTAATGTAGTTCTCTATTAAAGGTTGGATATTTGATCAACTTGAGCTTTTGTGTACATTATCATCACAGCTCACATGGGAAGTGGAAAGCTGGGAGCTAATGTAATTAGAAGATATATGCTGACTAAATAGTATATCCTGAGTCAATACCTGTATTATAGTAGCTCGACATGACACAAAAAAACACAAGCACTGCATGCATACCAGCTAGCATATAATAATAATAATAATGATAATAATAATAATAATAGAGATGCTGGGATATAATAAGGGGCTGAGGGTTTTGTATGAATCATACAATAAGGTGTTCAATGTTTACAATATTTTTAAAGAACAATGATTGAAAAAACTGTAAAAACGACATAAGGCTCAAGGTTCAACTTTATTGTCATTAAACAAGACAGGATTGCACAGTATTTCCAAGGTTTAAGTGCAAAATATCAAATAATTTAAATAAAGGAGCCATAGCTACTTATGAAATGATTTAAAATGCACTGATGAGAATGTAATTTTATATTATTATTATATTTTTATATTTTTAGAGATCTCTGACAGTTCACATTGTTCATTTATATTATTTAATTGAACCCTCTGACATTTCATATATGGGTGCCCTTTGGAAGGCATAATTAATAAGATTTACTTAATTTTGTGATTAATTTTGGAGCTCCAAAGTGCCCATTGCCACAGCATTAACTGTGAGAGCGCTGTGTGCTGGTTTGAGTCACACTAACAGGTGGGCAGCTCTATTAAAAGTGAAACATGCAGTACAGTCAAGCCAAGTACTGTTAATGGTTTTATGTTAAAGTGTGTGTGTGTGTGTGTGTGTGTGTGTGTGTTACAGAGCGAGCTCTGCAAACAGACAGAGGTCTTTTATCAGAGCCAGTGGCAGAGCTGGGCCAGATGGAGTACCAGCTGCTCAAGTTCTTCACCCTGCTGTGAGTATAGAGAGGGACACACAGACACCAACAACACCACCTTCACCTCCTCCAACAGCTGACTCACTACTACACACACACTGTGAGAATTAACATGGAGATATAAATAGCGGACGATTCCAACAGTAAAACTGAACACAAGGAGCTCAGAGCTGTTAAATCACTTTTTAGTCTGTATTTTTCAACAGAGAAGTTGCCTCTTATGAGACATCATGTTCTCTTTACTCCACCTGCCCTCCTGCATAGCAGGGTCACACAGTCATCAAGGACACTGTCCTTGACCCAGAGGGCGTGAAGCCACTCTGCCATGTCCTTGAGAGAGCAATGAATCACTATCTGCTCCTGAAGGTTTGTCATATTGCTGATGGTGACCTCTGACCCCCCAGTTGAGAAAAAGAGAACATTTCCCTCTGGTATATCACAGATGTTTTTTTGTGTGTGTATATATATATGTGTGTGTGGAAAGAGAGAGAGAGAGAGAGAGAGAGAGGAAATTAGAACATTTCCCACATTTTATATTTATATATATATATGTGTGTGTGTGTGTGTGTGTGTGTGTGTGTGTGTATGCATACATTACAATGAAAACTCTATATAATGTATGCTTAAAATAGAATACTAATGTAATAAAGCCAGACATGCATGCATATTTAGTAAAAGATAAATAAATAAATTATTTATTTTCAGAAGTTATTATATCTTTGTGTGGAAATACAGTGCATTTCAAATTAATAAAAATATATATATGTAGACTTTTCTGACTTTACAACACATGCAGTTTTCAGCTTATTGATTTTTTTTACTGTACAGAAATGACTGATAGATAGATAAATAGATAGATACTTTATTAATCTCCAAGAGAAATTCACATTTCCAGCAGCTTGAAAGGAGGAAACAAAAGGACATGCAAGTTACAGTAAAGTGCGAAAAGAACTATAATAAAATCAAAGGTAAAAATACAATATATAAAAATAGAAAAACAATGTAAAAGGTGCAGGTGGTGCAGAAGGTGCTG
>JAVQJD010080052.1:0-18987 GCA_036023655.1 Nannoperca australis
CAGGTTGATGCAGGTTGACGCAGATAGTTGCAGGTTGACACAGATAGTTGCCGGTTGACGCAGATAGTTGCAGCTCTCGTCAACACGTTTATCTTATGAGAAGCACTAAGAGAAAGTAAATGAATAATGTGAGCTGCTGCTGCAGGTCAGTCCCATCAGGCTGCTGGGAGCACCGGCCGCCCTGACCATTGGACAGGAAGCTCAGTCAGTGCGTTTCCATTGGACATGACGTCAGACCAGCTGCCGGCAGGAAAACAACAACAACAACAACAACAACAACAACACACACACACGATCACGCCGCAAACGCACATTCAGAGAGATTGGAGTATAGAGAACGGGAGGCATGCCAACCGCCAATCAATTTTCAAATTGAACTCTCACTTTGGCTGATTTCTAGTCTTCTGCTGCAGGCAGAGATATAATAAAGAGAAGTGGAGGGGATGATTGACAGGAAAGGGCAGAAGAACACGGGAGATAAAAACAGTTTCTGTAGCCTCTTATACATCATCCTGAACCGTCTCTGTCCAACCTCAAGTACGTACTCAGAGACCTACAGAAAAATGTTTTTATAAAACCCATTTTACTCCAGAGAAAATCCCTCTACTCCGCCACAAAGTCAGGAGCGGTGATCTGACTTCAAAAGCAGGCTGAAAATAGGCAATAATCAGCTTTCGTATGAAGCCTGGTTGACATGGCTGCTGAATAAATCTCTCCGGCGGAGTTACAGAGCAGTTTTCTGGGGTTTCCCTGCAGACTGAGGACATTTACATGTGCAACAATGTCCCTGACACATGAAGCGACGTGTTCAGGCCAGTAGAGATGTCTATTATGAGCACTGACCATAAACAGACCTGCAACACTGGTCCATCGTGCATGTTTAAATTGATGTTAAAGTAAACCCCATAATAGTTAAGAGCATCCAGTTCTTCTTATGACACAGTGTCAATGATTGGTTTATTAGTTTAGGGTGTATAGATGTTGTATATATTTATGTTATTGAGGTGTAATGACTTGAATTATCATCAAAAACACAAATGTGGGAAGCAGGAGGATCATTTCTACTGCAGAGTTCAAAGGGTTAAAACCAAAAAGGTACATAATGTAAATTATAAATTCACTATATATTGTTTGCATGCTATATTTTATATACATTACTGTTTTTGTTGCTGTAGCACTGCAATTTCCCCACTAAGGGAATAATAAAGGTTTATCTTATCTCTCATCTCTTAATGAATCATATCCCCCTGTAGCATTATGTTTATTTAATGGAAGTAAAATCAAAAGACAACAAAAGTTGGGGTCATAAATGTCAAATATTGAACAATCTCTTTTCAATTCATCTCAATCAGTCTTTTAATTCCAGCACTATGCCCCTCTGCTGTGTAATTCATTCCCGCCATCACAGGGTTTGGATTACACAGCCAGAAAAGTGGGAGAAATTAAAAACTAAATGATAAATTACATAAAATTGCAATAAAAAATGACTCAAATATAAATAAATAAAATAAAAAGAGCGATTCTTTTGCGGGCAAACTTTGTTAAAGACTTGTTTTATTCAGTCAAATAGCCGATGGAAGTTCTTTTGAAGAGCAGAGAACAGAAAGTCTTCTCCTCCTCCTCCTCCCTCCTCACATTATACTAAGTGCCGAGGAAGATAACAACCAATGGGACTTCCAAATGCATCAACATCAAAAAGCCATTTAATCATAGCTCTGCCTCTCTCTCTCCCCCCTTTCTCCAACCTTCGTGCCAAATACCATTTCATGTCTCAGGGGAACAGGAAACATTTAATAAAACTTGTCTAATGGAGTTGGGCAGCAGAGAGCCGCGTGGCCTCTGCTCACGCAGTCGCAGCCGCCTGCTCGCCGTCTCAAAGACTGCACTTCTTCTCCGAGACGCAGTCCATCAAAACAGGTTTTTATTTTCCAGACGCCAAACTGAAGCTCCGAGGGCTCCTTATGTACGCAGACTTGACAAAACCCGACCCTATTGTGCCGTTTATTACGTTCTGGCTTCAGGCCCGGGGGGTTGCCAAAGATGAAGTTTCAGGGACTGGAGAGTCATTTCATTCACTGGATGTTATAACAAATGTGCAATTTAAGCAGAGGCTCACATATACCAGATTAAAATACATGCAGGCTGAACTGGTGCAGACTGGAGCCCGGGGCGTGTGTGCTTTAGCCATTTTTAAATACCAAGATGTCAGCAATTTTCGGGTGAACAAAGAAGGTTTTGGAAGGAGAAAAGAAGTGGGCCAGCGCCTCACTTACACTGCTTTGCATACCCTTTTCACCTATTTTCTTTTGATGCATTTTACCACGAAGACAAACTGAAGCAGGCGCGTGCATGGAGGGGGTTAAAGAACCGAGCCTGCTACTGTGCAACACGGTCGGCATGTAAAATATGGAGAATTTGCATCACTACGCAGCATCACTTAGCAGTCAGAGTTAATTATTCACTCCTGTGCTGTATGTAATGGTTTTAGGATGTCTATGCATATCAAAGGGCTTTTTAAGCAAAATATTAAAACATAATTAAGTGTTTTCTGCCTAAATTTGACCCTAATCAGCTTCTGAAGCAGCATTTGGACCAACAGGAGACACTAAATCTCCTTTAAAATTAAGCTATTTTATGGTTAATTTCAGCAAAAGCAAGCAGGACGTCCCCGTGTCTCCTGTAACCACTGAGACTCGGCCAGCGGAGACTCTTCCATCGCTGAAGCGGTCGTTTTGTCAGCAGCTACCACTGCTGCTGTCTGAATACGTGCGGGAGTTCACTCCTCGTACAGAGGAGAGGTTGCAGAGTGCGTGGGCAGGAAACTTTTAACCTCGTGTCAACGTCTCTCCACCTTCTATTCGTTCTCATCTCTTTTAAAAAAAGAATCCTTTTACTTCTTAGCTTTCATTTCTTTTCCACGGCACTCCTCTCTCTCTCTCTCTGAGGAGTATTATCAGGTCTCTGCGGCTCTGACCCCTTCGCCTCTCTTAATATTGGCTTCCAGTAGATGGGAGCTTCTGCCGGCGTTGACCTCTCTGTAAGTCGTTCCGGATAACACCGAGAGCTTAATGCAGAAAATACACGGCAGAGATTTGAGCTCGACCTTGCACGGGTTGGGTAAAAGCGTGGCTGTCTTAAAAAGCATGATCCCCCCCCTCACTGCTGCATTTTGGAGAAATTGTAAGTTCAGGACCTTACCAGTGTGCTGTAAAGACCACACACACACACACACACTCACACAGATATGCAATGCAGAGGCACACGGTCTTTTAACACTCGGGTCCTGCAGACGGAGGCGCTTCATAAATAAAACTGGATTGATTGAACCCCAACACTCAGGTTATTTTCTTTAAATCCATTTATTTTGTGTAGTATTTGATCATTTTATCCTTTATGGTTGTTTACTTGTATCATCTTTTATGCTTTTTCTATCATTTTGTTTTGTGCATTTATATTTTTACCTCCTACAACATCCTTCGCTTGCATTTGATTTGGTGCTGTATTAATACATTTTGACTGATTGATTGATTGATTGACTCATCTAACCACCAATCCATGACTATAATAAGAGAAACGCAAGCACACAAAGATCCTATAAAACTAAACCGGATCTGTCAGCTGAAGAAGAATCGGACGGTCGCATGAAAAACGTGCAGCATCAACATTCACTTGTAAAATAACGTGCTGCCTGCAGACAGAGCTGTGATCCACAGTGCAGAGACACCGTGTGATCAGTGTGAATCACATTACCAGCCTGGGATGTGACGCTGGAATCACCTTGGACGATGCGTTCAAGGACAATGTCTTTCTCAGTCTTTTTAAATCAAATTCAGAGTAAACTTTATTATCTAAAAGTAAGACAACACAGTGTGGATGTCGTCTTTCCTCTGGATTTGAGGCATGTTGATACATTTGGGTGCTTAGTTTTACATTTAAAAAGGTGTTTTTGCAGAACCCTTGAAGGCTTTTGGTTGACTTTTATTAAAATCTACAAACCTTTAAGGGTTTCCGAGGCCCTCGGGAAGCCAGTTAGCTGTATTATAATTAGAAGGTGGCGACTGGATCTCTCCTAACAGGAAACAGTGAGGAAACGTCATCCTTATTTAATGGCGGGCATCTTTACATCTCGGTTTCTTTGTCACTGCACACTTTACACAAAACTCTCGACACAGACGTACACTTAATGAGCCGATTCCTGGGAAATGTCACATCGAGATTTTCACCATAAAAGCCCAGAACAGGATGAGATCTGCATTAAATCTCTGACGTACAAACCGCCTGACACGCTCTTATCTCACACACACACACACACACACACACACACACACGCACACACACACACACCAAAATAAAAAGGTCCTGCACAGAATCACAGCTTCACACTCCTGCAGGCACATTTACAGGCAACACGCCGTCTCACACAAACACACACATATATAAAGTCACAGTTGTTCCTCTCACACTTGCAGGTCTGAAACCAAAGGCACCACAAACAGCTATCATCACCGCCGTGCCTCGGAGCCTCTCGGTTGGCAGCTCATTACATGCGGTTATGTGGTTGAACTAAACCAACCAGTCATCTATTCAATATGTTTTACTGCAGAGATTAAACAGTTAGTTGATGGAAGTCATCCAGTGTATCAACAAAAGGTTCCTCTGGAATGATTTCGAGCAAAAACAACCACAAATCCAGTGATTTAAGCTTCTTCTGCGGTGGTTAATTTAATGATTTGGGTTGTGAAGAGTTAAAAAAAGAGTTAAAGTCTCGGAAATGTCCAGAAGAGGAAAAAAGGAGCCAAAATATAGTAAGAAATGAAACTTTTTTTGGTAATTTGCTTGATAAATTACTTTAACCGTTCACCAGTATTGCCATTAATTTTCCTCCAATAGATGAATTGCTAGAGCTGGGTTTCATTTCCATTCTTTCTTTTTTTTTATGTTGTGATGTCTGAGTTTCGGTCCAGATGCTCAGACAGGTATTGTTTTCATACCTTACTTTGAGAAATAAACAATAAACACTGGGAAAAGAAACCAAACCTCTTAAATGCAGCCATGCAAGAACTTTGCAGAGTAAAGAAAGTCAACAAGATGCCAAACATTTAATGTCAACTTGCACTAAACCCTTCAGCTTGACGATACTCTGAGTGATGTTAACTTCCATGCATTACAGTACTGGTGGTGTTAAAGGGACCCAGTTTCTGTAGGAGACACTGAAACTGCCTGAGAACATTAAACAAATTCCTCTCTCAGAGTATTTTCCCAGAGAAAGAAACTTTATTAAATGGGCGACCCATAGAGGAGAGGAGTGCTTCAACATTTTGACTTTCGCCCTCAATTAATGGGACATGTGTCTGGTGTCTGACAGTAATACAACAGTAACACTCTCTCTTTCCTCCTACCCGGCTCGGAGGTCGGAGGTCAGAGGTCAGGCGGAGCAGCAGCTCTGGAGTGGTTTGCAGAGATATTTTGGTAGACATTAGCAGGGTGGATCTCTGCAGACAAACAGAGGGAGGGTCTTTCTAACCACCGAGCTATCCCGCCAACACCCACAATCACTTACGACTGTCTACACTCACAGGACGACCCCACCCTAACATATTACACAGGCAGATTAAACCTTTACACCGAGGCAACCAGGCTGTAGATGAATGACTACCTCAACTCCTAGCAAGAAAAACACAACCCGAAAGGTCTTGTCAAGTTGTAAGAGCTCTTAAATTGTCTGGATGTGAAACACCTTACACAACAGCAGGCTTTAAAAATACAGCACAAAGATGTTCTCGCTGCGTCTGCTGAGAAATGATATTCCAGAAAAAGAAGGGCGGGAGAAAAGCTGTTAAATCCGCCCAACAGACCGTCTGGACTTAGAGGGTTTCACGGCACTAGCCATGAAATCTCCCATACACTGCTGTCAGCTGGCAGGCGTCCGCACACAAACACACACGCATGCACATCCTGCAAGCATGCAGCGCTGGGATTAATCCTCAAATTTGGTTGGCAGCCACAGACGGGCTCACGTAGATCCAGCTGAATATCAAAACATATTCGGAAGGGATTTTCAGGACAGGAATTAACAGTCCCAAAAGGAAAAGAGCTCCGACACAAAAAACGCTGGAACAGTGGTAAGAAGACAGGAAACACCTCCTTTTAATATACATGCCATACATCTGCTGCACATACGGCTGCAGGTGGAGAAGGGAGGAGAGAAAAGGGAGGACGCTGGTAAGACGAGTGTTCTCAGTCGTGTGTTAAGTCTATTTAACTTAAAAAGAGCCACAAAGACTAGAACTGATCCTGCATTGAGCACACAATAAATAAAAAACCTACTGAAAACTGAGCGTCTGAGCCCCTGAACACACCAGCAAACAGCAGATATGTGAAATAAATAGACCAGGAGGGGGGGGGGGTGTGTGTGTGGGGGGGGTTACTTTGAGGACACTTTACATGGAAACGTGGAAAAGACTACTGGACCATGAGTAAATACATTATGCAACAAGTTCATTAAATATTAAATGTGCTTTAAATATTCATTTCGATGGTGGAAAGTGGAAGAAACTAACAGTTTGGGTTGAGTAGAGTTTTAAACCTTGTGTGGACAGATGTGTGGATGTGTGGAGCAAGACATCCACAGCAGTGTGGGTTGCGGGTTTGAAACTCACTGCAGTCACACTTTAAAAGAAAATGAAAAACCCTCTTAAAATTCCCAGACACACTTTTGTTAAAGCGTCTTGCACCCGGTGTATAAATATCTGTCAGACTGATCCATGACCTCATCGGGGAATCTCGCAAACTTTCTTCACGACAGCTGGAAAGCGGGAAGCCAGACACACACCCAGCATGCACTGGGGGCCTGCATGCGTCACCAGTTTCGAGCTACACATGTCCAAACAGGCCGCACAGGCATGTCTTATTTTAAACCTTTATTTTGTCCAGAATAAGTCCTCTGAGCGTGTCTGCTCTTCAACAGCAGCAGAAGAGGCTTCTCATTCACATTTCAAACCCTCTGTCGACACTTAAATGTGCTAAAGTTTAGTTTTCATTCTTCAGAAATCTGCCAAACACAATCACAATTTTCACAGAGACCAAGATTGCTTGTTTTGACTAACTAAAACAGTCCAAAACCCCAAAGATCTCTTATTTACAATGACACGAAACAAAGAAAAGCAGCAAATCCTCACTTTTGAGAAGCGGAAACCAGCAGAATAACTATTTATTTATGCTTCAGTTGTACTTTCAGTCACAACAACAAGGTCTAATAACCCAAAGAAACTTTATTGTCACGTTGTGTACAGCTGTGATTAATGCGTGGCACGTACCTGTGTGCAAATCTCTCTGCTCGCCTTTTTGATCTCAGTAATCTGTCACCATCTTATGTTGTAATCATTCCAGCAGCGCTTTGGCAACGCATGCCGTGCCGATGGAGCTCAATGAATTGAAATCGACTCGCATTGAACAGCAGACCAGACAAAACATGTTTGATGAGCGACATCAAAGCCGGGAAAGTAAACCACCTTACAATTCAGTTTCATGTGCTTCCCCCGTTCCACCTTAAATCATCCCCTCCTTCACTCACTCTGTGGAAACGACATGAGGCGTTTTCACAGCAAACAAGCACAAAGCTTTTGCATGTAACCGCACACCAGCTGTACCCCCTTGCGAGAGCTACAAAATACCAGAGAGAGAGGGAGATTTGGTTGCACCTGAACGCACCATCAGAGAGAGAAAGAGGTGGAAACGCACGACTCACCTGTGCGCTCGATGTAGTCGACACATTTATTGATGAAGAGCGGGATGGGTCGATCCGGGGTCACCAGGTTCTGCAGGGGAACGCCAAAGTAGTTGCTCTCCCAGGTTCTCCGGGTGGGGGGGTACAGAGGCTTGGGGGGCTTGGAGGATTTCTGCTATAAAAGGAGGGATGAGAGGGTACGAAGTGGGGTTAGATGAGAGGAAGGTGAGGGGATACGATTGGTAAGAGAAGTAATAAATGGAAAGTTGTAGGGAAGGAAGGAAGGGAGGACAGGAGGAGAAAGATTAGAAAAAAGGAGTACATAAAAGGGTGAGAAAGGGAGGAGAAATTGAGGAAATACAGAGGGAGGGGTAGAAAACAAGAGAGAAGGAATGGGGAAGTAAAAATTACGAAAACAGGAAATAGCAAGTTAAAAATGAGATTGAGGGACAGGAAAAGAGGAAATATGACAATTGGGATGATGAAGGAGAGACGAGTAGGTGGGGATGGAAATAAAGGATGGGGGGGGAGGAAGAGCATGAGGAGATAGAAAGAAGAAGGGAAAAGGAATGAAAAAGGGAATTTATTTTAAAGACACAAGGGAGAGCAGAAGCGCAGGAGGAGAGAGGGTGATGAGAAGGCCGAACATATCAGAGAAATGGAAGAAGAAGAGGAGGAGGAGGAGGAGGGCAATCGGGGAATAGATCAGAAAGAAAGTTAGTGGGATGAAGAGAGAGAGAGAGAGAGAGAGAGAGGTCCATGTGGAGGAAGACGAGAAGAAAGAAGACAACAACAGACAAAACCGTTATTCAAGACCGGAGCTGGGACGAGGTGCCGAGGTGGCTTTGATTTCCCACACTCCTCTGCTCTTCAAAGTGTTGTCATGCCGACAGCGGTTCGTGGCTCCCCTCTAATTGGCCGGGACGGCGACTAAACACCTTCCATTTTGTACCTTGTGGTTCTCGGTTGGCTCGTCCTCTCTGATTATCAAAGACGAGTTTGAATGTTCCAACAATGCCTCGCATTCATGCAGCCACGTAGCGCCGGCGGCTGTTTCTATACTGATTTGCACACTATTATCTGATTAATGCCGGCGCGCTCGCTCGCATGAACGTGCTCTGCTAAATAGCAGAACTTGCCAACATCCAGATTTGTTGTGAATTGTATTTTTCATGTGACCACAAACACTTTTAACCAAAACCAGAGGTTGTTGATAAGGATTTGTTTTAACAATGCTCAATTTCATAGTTTATTTTGACATTTTACATGTCAGACTTATGGATAAGGAACTTATCTATAATAGCAATGTGCCTGTGAGTGACGTGAATTAGTATATTGGTGCATGAGCACACTTGTGTGGGTGTTTCTACATGCAATGTATGATAATGTGTGCGTTTAACTGCATTTTAAACAAAGCTGTAAACATCTTTTTGTGTGTTTGTCTACAGAGAAGTGAGACGTGTTTGCATACACTATTTGTCTTGGAGTTTGGAGGCTAGTGACTGAATGAAACGCACTTTCTTATATATATTTGCGTTTGTGTTCAGCAGTCTCATGCAAGCCTTCAGAGAGCTGCTGCAGAGCAACAAACAGGCATCTTATCACAGATGCAGCCTCTGATATTATACAGACAGAGCCCTACTGTCTTTAACAGCACGTCTTTCATCAAGGTTTTTATTGGTTGTCTGGGGGCCTCTAAGGTGGGGGGAGGCTCATAAACCATTTCAGCAGTGGGGCAGATCAATCAATTATCAAATTAGTTTATTCTCACCATGAGTCCCGGGCCTATTAAACCCAGAACTCTGCTCATATCTTACACCCACACACTACTACACACAATCGCTTCTGCTCTCTTTCACAATCGCACTCTTCTCTTGCTCGTATTCAATGCACCAAGGCGCTCTTTCAGTCACAAGAAAGCTTTGCTGTCTTATGTTGCACTATAAAGCACTTTCTCATCATCTAAAAGCAGTTGATGAAAGTGACCCCACACTGAAACTCTGCAACAGTCTGATACGTGACAGACGAGACTCACCTTCTTCGGTTCCTTTGGGGTCTTGGGCGTCTTCTTCTTCTTCATCTTCTTGTCCTCCTGCTCAGGGTCGGAGGTGATGGCGGGGTTATCTATCCCACCCTTCCAGGGGTCTGCAGGGGAGAGTAGTGGGTCCTCCTCGCTGCCCCGATGGGCTCTTCCCTTTTTCTTCTTCTGCGTCGCGGGGCCCGACTCCTCCCCGTCGCTGTCGGAGTGGAATCGTCTTTGGTAGGCCTTCGTCTTGCTGAACAGGATTTTAGAACGATGTTTGTACTTTGACGGCCGCCGTCCAGCCTGAGACTTCCTGTCAAATCCATTCTCCTCCTCTCCTCCATGGAGGCCTTGCAACCCGCCAAAGGAGTTTCTAATCTTGACCAGGCGGCTGTGTGCGTCATCGGGCACAGCATATATGTCGTCGGTGTGGAATCCCCTGGACCTCAGCAAGGTGTCCACAGGGTCTGCATAGTTGTCTGACGCCTCCACGTCCTCTGTGTGCGACATTGGGCCGCGTGGCATCCTACGGTTGCTTCGCATGCCAGCCTCGATGGTTTTGAGCAGGTTGGGGTCCAGCTTTTTGACATTAGGTTTGGGGAGCACTGGTTTGGGCCGGACCGGTGGAGGCACTTTGTGGTTGCGTTCGTGGTCTCCAACGGGCGTGCTATGGACTGGGTACTCATTGCCTTCTAGGTCAATCCGGTACTTGGCACGCTCGCTGGGTGTGGGGAGAAGCTGAACGTCATCACCTATTGGACTGTAAGGTGGGGGGGCCTCGTTATCGTCATCAGATTCTGGGTAATAGGTGTGGTAGGCCGGGGAATGGCTATGGGGCGAGGTGGGGAAGACGTCCTCACTGGCACCAGTGGTGCACTCCCGTGATGAGTTGTCAAACAGGAAGGAAGTCTCAATGCCCATTTTTTTCTCAAGCACTTCATTGAAGAAGGGTGTAAAAACCTCTGTCTGCCGGTGATACTGTGACAGGGAGTAAAGTGCCGTAAACTTGGCCGCAATCTCTGTGGCAATGTGCTCCCCCTCTGTCATCAACACCTTGATGGCATCATTCTCAAAGAAGTCTGCCTGGCTGTCTGTGATCGCCACCATTTGGACGGGGATAACGTCCTGGACTTCAGCCAGGAACGCTCGCAGGGTCGCCATAGAAGCCTTGCGTTTGGCAGAGTAGACCAAAATGTAGCCGTGCACCAGTTCGTCTTTGCGGACACCAATAGCAGAGTGGTAGGAGAGGACAGTGACCTGGATCCTCCTCCTGCTGTCCCCGATGATCTTGTCCAGTATGAGTGTGTTGCTCTGGCCCGGCTGCCCGGCGCTACAGCAATGGGAGTCTAGGAAAGGCGAGAGGATGAGGTCAACGCTGAAGGGATCCCAGCACATGGCGCACATCACTATCCTAAGGTCCGTCTCTGACATGTCTTTGATGGACGGCAGTGGGGCCAGGACATCAAAGTTGTGCTTTAGCCCCTCCAGCACTGCTCGGAGACCCTGCTTAACTTGGAACTCTGTGAATTTACGTGGAAAGGCTCCAGAGGGAATGTCAACAAAAGTGCACTGCAACTTGTTGGCCAGCTGTTGGCCCTGGTGCCTCAGGATAGGTATGTTTTTGCAAACATTGTCCCTCTGATTTGCCAGGATGAGAATGAACGGTAGCGGCTGAGCAAACCTATCTCTTCTACTCTGTGCTATCTCCGCTCTGATCCGGCCTATGCAATCTCCTATACAGTTGAGGGACTCTATGGAGCTGAACACACAAAAGCAGCCATGTGGCTTGAAAGTGTTGACCCACGTATGGCTGAAGAGTAGCGTGGAGTTGACATCCACAGGAAGAAGCTCCAGTTCGTAGATTTTACCATCCAGGGTGTACTCGTCATCTGTGGACTGAGCTCTAATCTCATTGGCTAGCTCCTGTGAGAGACCCTCCCTTCCCAGGAGGCAGAGGTTGATCTTATCGATGTTGGCACTGTTATAGTAAAGATTAGAGCGTCCGTGGTCGAGCTGCACCAGCCTGTTTGCTAAAACCTGTTCCACTTTCAGATCCACGCAGTTCTGCCCGCTCAGGCATGTCTCTTTAGTGGGATGGTAAACAAACCCAATGTGTTTGAGGAGGAGCGATTCTCTATCTGGGGCAAGTTTCTGCAGTGCTCTATATCTGGGCTCCTCATTCAGCACACTGTGAATTTCGCTCATCTTGTCGCAGCTGGGGGTGGCATTCAGGTCCAAGTCATAGAATAGCTCAGCATGCTCAAAAAGCATTTCCTGAAAATCCTCTTTGGCCCTTTCAACTATTTCCTGCTGGTGTCTACAGTAAACATCCCTCCTATCTGATTCTGTGATGTACTTGTAGGCCTCGTCCTCCATGACAAAGCACATGACTTCCTCCCAAGGCTGCCCGGCACTGATAAAATGAACCCTCTCCAGCGTCTTCTTGAACCTCTCTTTCATCTCCACCCTTCTCTTCTCAGACAGCAGGTGCTGGACGTGGTTGTGGTAAATTCTCTCACCATCAGGTGTATCGAGGAGGTCGAAGGGTATCCTGCGGTCACTGATGTCGATGTGGTCCGTCTCATCCCACGGCGTATGTTCAAGAACCACGAACCAGTACTGGAAGTCGGGCCGGTTTCGGATCACACTCTGTGCCTCAGGCCATGAGAGGTGTTCGACCTCCTCCAGGTTGTTGAGGAGGTTGTTAAGGGTTTTCGGTAGCGTTGTCACGTACTCTTCCCTCCTCCTCTTGATGTGCTCCTGCTTCAGTTGTGCAATGTGCTTTGTGAACATGTTACGTGCTTTCCTGGTGCCCTCCAAGGTGATGAACTCGTCATACTCATGTTGACCCTTCAGATTATGAACCACTGTTTTCCACGTGGTGTGGTAATCTCTTACCGTGTGCATTATCAGTTTCTCAAATCTATCTGTTAATGAGGCAACAAGCTGCCGTTGGATCTTATAGGCCTCCAGGTATGGCACAGTTTTTGGCTTCCCCCTTGTTTTATCCAGCTGCTGGATAAGAGCGTTGAAGCAGACCTCCACGTTAACATTGGAGCGGCCTGAAGTCTCAATTAGCAGCAGGTTTTTCTTGTTGGCAACAAAGGCCTGCAGGTCCCTCAGGTGCTGGTCCACACACTCGTCACATTTTGTGGCAGCGACAACAATGGGCTTCTTTGACTTGACAATCTGGGAGTAGAGGCTGTTGACAAACTTCATTTGGTCATCAAACTTCCTATTGCAACCCTTGCTGACATCGATGCAGAGCATAAAGCCGTCGATGTTCAGCTTCCCATCAGGCATCTGTTTCTGGTCAAAGTCCTGCTCCAAGCCCAGCTGGTCAGTGCAGATGTACATAAGCTTCTCTGCCGACTGGAGCTTGGTTGCTGCCGCCCGTTTGGTGTACGGCTGCAGGTTCGTACTCCGGTGCGGAAGAAACGTCTGGTCATCAATGAACTCTGTTTGTTCGATGATTTGGATTTTACAGTCCAACCCATCGTCCCCTCGATGGGACACCTCCCCCCAGTACAGGAAGTGGTCATTGTTAACCACACGTCCCCCAAAGTCTATTGTGCTCAGCACTGAGGTGTGCTCCGAGTAGTAGCTGTCCGCATCAGGACGCACATATCGGTTGCATAGACACGACTTGCCCACGCCACAATTTCCCTTCTCTTTCTCCGTCCCCGAGAGGCCAACCACGCTGACGGCGAATGTCGGGGGGCGCGCATCCTTGTTCTTGGCCATTATATCCCCCCGCTCATCGCTAACTTGGTCACTTCCAGGAAAAAAGGTCAAGATATCATTCCAGTTCTGCTTGTCAGTGGTACAGAGGCACATTCATTCTGATTTCCCCCTTGGTAGTGGCGAATCCCCCTCCAACTCTACGTATCTCTCTCAGTTTCTATCCTGGGTCTTCTTTAAGCTGGGATAGAACAGCCGGCTTCTCCTTTTATCACCTGCCTGCAAGACATGGGATTCGCAATTAGGAAAAGATAAAAGGCAAAACAAACAAAAACACATTTGCACTGATTTGTCCGCAGAGAACTTCCAGTCTCCTTATCACAAATAATATAATTAGCTTTTGTTTCTCTGCATATCCCCTCTGGGACACACATGTACATGCATGCACGGTGTGGTGGTTCAAAACAAATCAGACATGTTAATCTGGCACAACACAGAGTTATCAGAACATTAGGCAACGGTACACATTATCACAACTTGTGCAGGACAAATTAATCCCTCCTAAATGGAAAAAGCTTAATTAAAAGGTTTGTGTTTGGCCTTTCATGTATTAGTAATAAAATGCAGCTTAAAACACTAGCAGAATACGTTTATAATTCAGGAATGTGGTGAAAAAGCCTCAGATGTTTCTGAAAAACTAAGAGAAATTTGGTTTTTAAAGCTGCAACATCAAAATAGACTTTTGAGAAGACAAAAACAAAAGTGTGACAGCACAACTTATATAAGAGAACGGGAGAGTAATTCAATCACGGGCCGTGCTCAACAATGTCACTTTTCCCCTCACAGAGAAAAAGAAGTGCTTTCAACCAATTTGTGCCGAGGCAGGATAAAAATGGCATGCAACTCCAGCCCTTTGACAGCCACTGACCTAGAAATGATTTGCTTCGCTGTGAGAATGAAACAGAGAAAATAAATCAGTTCACAGATTTGCTATCATGATCTGAACATCCTCGGGCTACATGATTAAGGCTAAACGTATAATCCTGATTATTCTGCCCGTCGATCTCGGCGTAATATATTTCGCCTGACATGATTATTAATCCTAATTAGCAGTCTTGAATATTTGAGTGACGAAATGATTTTGCTGCTTGCATCTCGTCTATTCAACATTAACAACCAGGTGAAATTAAATGCATCACTACTGACAACACCAATATTCAACAATTGCAGATTGCACCAACGCATCTGATTGACTGTTCAACCTTACTGTCAGTGTTATCTGGGATCGCCACAGTCAAGTAAGCCTGAACCCTTCCATGACCTAACTAGCGGCTGATAAGTGATAGCTGCTGAGAGAATTGCAGTTATTGTTTTTTACACAACGATGGCAATCAGCCAGTGAATTTGCCTGTGAGCTGGAACTGCTAGCTGCGGCACGACGGCATGCTGAGCCTGAGAAACTGCACCAGAGCAGGAATTCAGTCCGCTGAGACGAAGTAATGAGGTTTCCCCCTGACTGTTTATAGATGCCACGGTGATGTTGTCACCTTAGCAGGGATTTTTGTGCAAGGAAATAAGACATTTCTTAGTTCAGCAGATATACAGCAACCTTAAAAAACAAACAAGGATATATATATATACGCATGTTTCTCGCTGAATTCAATTTTCTAACATATAAAAGAGATAGAGAGGGGAAACTTTACGTCAATACCTCGTGTCAATTACCTGCAGGAAATGTACCTTAGTCACCTGATCTATAATTTGGATGCCTCCAACCAGGAGCTCCTCGTCCCTCAAACACACCCAGGGTATTAGATGAGCAAACCGACCAGCAGGTCTGTCAGGTTTACAAATCTAACCCTGTAGCCCCTACAATAGCCTCTGTGCTGCTGCATGTGCCACACCTGACTGCAGCAGGTAGGTGAAGTACACAGGTGTGTGCATATACACTTACAAGTGGCACTAATGCCCTCAAGCAAGGCATTCATGAGGGCAAAACCTAACAACTATTTCCATTATTGACAGTGGACTGATCACGTTACTGTTTATTTATTTATTCACTGTTGACTTTAAAATGTCCAAGAAGTGATGGTTTCAAACAGTGAAACAATCCTAAATATAAATTCTGCATTAATGATGTTAAAACAGTAAAAGAATTGGCCTCTCTTCTCGCTGGTGACCCTGCAACTATTAAAACTGTGGAATCTTTACTAAAACCATCAACTGCGACAACTGCAAGCTATTAATTTCATGTTGATCGGCTAACCAACTGATTATTACAGCCCTGCGTTCCTCCCCCGATCCCCATCCAAACCACAGTGTTTGAGAAGAGCAGTCACCCGAACCCAAACATCTGGTTTGCATTTTTTGTCAGCCAATATCAAAGTCCATGTTCACTGCGCTGTCGACACGCAGGGTCCATACAAGCCTCATGAATTAATATTAACATGTATGATGTATGAGAGGAATGGTAGTAGTGCTAGCCAGGTAGCTGTGTATCCTAAACACCTGGATGGAGCCCGACTGTGATGCATTTGTGCTAAAAGTAGCCTTGTGCATCATGATTAGTCTATTCACTGAGAGGCTACAGAGGGGATTAAGGTATCACTTGGCAAGCTGGTTTTAGAGATGACTAAATGCAGTTAAGCCCTGAAACACAGCAGATCACACTGCAGAGGATGGGAGGACGTTTAAAAGCTGCACACGGCTGGATGTTTAGGTTAAAAAAAAAACTAAATCACAAAGCAGGGCTCCAACAGAGAAGAGCGATCTGTGTGTTATTAAATGAGGCGCCACTGACTCATTATATGTTTTCCCGAGAAGAAAATCTTACCAGGTACAGACAACACTCGTCCCACCGGAAGACATGAATCAAAACTTATTAGCAAAATCCAAACTGCCTCCTTATAAGCAAAGACGGGGCTCTCTGAACTCACCAAACATTACTGCCTGTAGTTTAAATCATGACAGACCAAGTGAACCGACCCCGTCTCTCAGGATTTCTGGGTGCTCGCTTTCAAATTTCTTAAACCCATTACCTGTCACTACAAATGTTCAGCTGCCTACGCACAAAGTTGCATAATGCGGTTTCAAATTTCAGCTACTTCATCATCACCGCAATAAAACACAAAACAGAAACTACTCAAACTTTCTCAAACGTTAGTCTCAGTATGAATCCAAGTGTGTAATAAGAGGTGAGCATTATGAATCATTTTGATTTAACTAGATTCTGTGGTGACATTTTTCTCATTTTCTTACTGTCTACAGAGAGTTTATCTTTTCGATTCACCGTGCGATTTCCCAACAAAACATCTCTGCCAGTTAAAATAAAGCCTTGATTACACAGATTACTTTATTTCAAAACTATGTGAAAGGTGCTTTAAGGAAAATGATCACCTTTTAAAAAGAACCTCAGATGTTTTTTAAGCAGAAAGCACTGTGTCGAGCCTCATTCATCTGTGTCGATAATGTAAGAACAACAGTTTATAGGCCAACTGATAGGATCAACCATGCCGTCACTCACGCCGTTGCTTGTCAGCACCGGTGCACTAGTGTGGTTTGTTAAAAGTGACACCATTATTGAGTGCCCCCCACCACCACCACCACATTAGCATATGCCAATACCAATATGCATTCTTGTACCGGTCTTAAAGCAGAACAAAGCTTCTATCAAGGTGAAATCAGAAAGAATTGCCAGCACGACAATTGATGGGAATTATTTAGTTCAGTGTTACTGAAGCAGGAAAGGATGAGGAGGAAAAACACTGATGAGCTTTTAACAAACTGTATAACTCAGGATTTGGGTACATTTAGATGGAGGAGATAAAAGATTAAAACACCGGACTATCCCTTTAAAGAGAGTTTGGGTAAAGGGCAATGGGAGCTGCAGCAGTCCGAGTCAATGCAAATGGCATGCAGAGCTGCCGCAGGACAAACCCACTGACCTGGCTGCGAGACACAGAATTTAAACATTTAAAAAAAGTGAATAAGCTGCTAATGACAAGTGAGGCTGAAAGTTCTCATCACATGGGACACGTTTGGGGCGTTTAATGTGTAAAACAATATATAAAAAACACCTGGATAATGTCCTGGATCTGACCCTCCATCCATCCACAATGCTAGCTAGCGATAAGCAGGACAATAATCTATAAAATAAGAAATAACTGGCAACCCAGTAACTTCTAAACGAACTCAGAATAGGTTAAAAAAAAATATATATAAATAAATTAAATTAAATGGCCGATATAAGCTAGCACAGTCGGCAGTACATTCGTTAAGCTATTCATTTTCTTTTTTATTTCTAAAGTAATTTTAATTTAGAAACATCCCCTATTAGTTTCGTTGTAAGGGGGATATCACGTATCTAGTGGGATAAAAAAAAAAAAATTAAATAAATAAAAGGGGGAATGAGAGTGAGTTAACGTTACGTTTAATGACTTTGTTAAAGCTTTATTGATTTAAACCAACACACGTTAATGTTAATGCGTCAGTGCCCCGTAGCTAACATCCACAAACACGGCCGTTATATAGATATATATCTATATATAAACCTTTTCTCCCCCAGGAGAGAGACAAGGTGAAGCCCGGCTCGGCCCAGCATACTCCAGGAAGGAAGGAGGGAGGGAGGGAGAGAGGGAGGGAGGAAGAGAGAAAAGAAAAACCCACCTTTTCCCAATTCCGATTAAGCTAACATTAGCCGATTAGCTACGTTAGCCTCGCATGCCAAAGAGGGGAGAGGGCTAGTCAGCTAGCTAGCTAGCGTTAGCATCGCCAAAAACACCCCCCACTCCCACCTCCCCCCTTCGTAGTTTAACGTTGGGAAGAAACCGGGTTAAAAATCACAACCCGGGCTAATTTAACAGTATATTATCATCCCGGTTTCCCCAAAACCCGGGACAGCGCAGTTCCTCGGGGGGGTTCGTCCGGAGAAAACAGTAGCTAGCTTAAGCTAATGGAAGTCCCGGTCCAAACACATTCCCCTACCCACCTAATAACATGGTCGCTCCCGGATCCACATACCACGGAGAGGAGAGGAGAAAGCATTCCCACATTACAAGGCAAAAAAAAACTCTTCTTCTTTTTTTTATTATTTACAATCCACAATCTGCGGTCGCTGGTGTCCGTCGACCGGAATCCGAAGTTGGGCTCAGTTGACGGTGTGGTGCCCCCCCCCTGTAGTTCCAAGCGGCCCGGTTAGCCCGAAAAAGTGTATTTTGGTGCTGTTAGTGTGGTCGGTATGCGCTGTAAGCCGAAACCTCGCTCTCTCTCTCTCGCTGTCTCTCTGTGTCTCTCGCTCTCTCTCTCTGCTCCCTCCCCTCTCAGCAGCAGCAGCACTACTGCCAGGCAGTAATGGCGTCTCTCTCTCTCCTCCACTCCCACTGACTCTGTGTCTATGTCGCTCTACCTTTCCATTCAGAGTCTCCCTCTCTCGATCTACATCTGTCTCTCTCTCACTCTCTCTCTCTCTTGATCTACACCTGTCTCTCTCTCTTTTGATCTACACCTGTCTCTCTCTCTCTGTCTCTCTCTCTCTCTTGATCTACACCTGTCTCTCTCT
>JAVQJD010080059.1:0-16146 GCA_036023655.1 Nannoperca australis
TTATTTTTCTCAGTTTGAGGTAGTTGATTCCAGATCCACACTCCATACCAGTTGGTGGCGGTAATGCACCATAACGTTGTTTGTCAACCGCCATAAAACCTGAAAAAGAAGAAGAAGAAAAATCGCAGCTGGCGCGAGCAGAGTGTCCTGCCGCTGGCAGCTAACTTGTTGAGCGCCTCCGTCAGCGTCCCGGTGAACTTAGTTGAGGGACTCCACCCTGAACAAGCCGAACTCCGCCAACGCTACGCTGACGTGCTTTGACTCTGTCAGCTGGTTTAATAGGGATGGTGACAGTTTATTAACGTTACCGGCGGACACTGGGGCATTGTCTGTCAAACCCAGCTGACCTGTCGCTCCTGACTCGATTTGCTCACGTATTGTTTGGCCGAATGGGTCGTTGCCATCCAGCCTCGACCTGCAGTCGTCGGTGGGAATCTCTGGTTTGACCATCCAACCAGCTGAGCCGCCATGGGGATGCGTTGGTCTCTCAGCGGCAGCAGACTGTCGCTCCTGCCGGAAAGGCAAAGCTCTGGGCAGCGGGGGGAGGACAGAGACTCCGATAATGAGTCTTTGGATGGGCTCGGCAGGCGGGAGGACATAGCCCAGTTCCCTTACGTGGAGTTCACCGGCAGGGATAGCATAACGTGTCCAACATGCCAAGGCACTGGAAGAATACCATCAGGTGAGTACACAGTTTTTACGTCGGCGTCAATACGTTTGGTATAAAAAGTCTGTTAAATTATCTTAGACCAAAGTTTAAAAGGTAGGTCACGTTAGTACAGTTAAAGTACGTTTAAATATACAATTTAAAGTCTTACAGTTCGGTCTCAAGCGTGTTAAAAACATGTCTGGAAAGCCCATGCAGTCACAGTTTGTTTTACAGTGTGTGTGCAAATGGCTCATACAGCAAGTAGCACACAGGTCTGCAGACTGTTCATGTTACCTGGACTGCTCTTTCATTCAAAGTGGTATAAACATGATGAAATAGACACTTTAATTAGCAGAAAGTAACTTTACTAACATCCTATGCTATGTCTAATAACATAGTATTGCATTTGTTGTCTTTTATTTTAAGGGAGAGATAGTCAGGCTTTGACATCTTTCCAAAAATGTAATTTATTGGGGGGACTCTAATTAATATGTCTGACCTGTTGTTTCTTGCCCGATAGATCAAGTGAATGAACTGGTTGCATTGATCCCATACAGTGACCAAAGGCTGCGGCCCCAAAGAACGTAAGTAACAACAGCTTACTGGCATGTCCCTGCTTTCTTGGTGCAGAACATGTTGTATTTTTGTGCACACCGTGCATTTGTTTTATTATACTCCAAGTCAAATGGTGTTTACGTGCCATTCAGAAATGTTGAGCCTGATCCAGGCGTGTACAGGCTGTGGTTTGTGTGTATGGTGCAGGAGGTGGAGAGAGAACTACACATTGTTGTGTTGTGTTGTAGAAAGCTGTACGTGGTCCTGTCCGTTGTGCTGTGCCTCCTGGCTTCGTCTCTCGTGGCCTTCTTCCTCTTCCCTCGCTCCGTGGTGGTGGTGGACGACGGGATACACTCGGTGACCGTACGCTTCGACCAGGCCAATATGAAGGTCCTAATGAACATGACGGTAGGTTTCCTCTCACCGTAACAGTCACTTTCCGGTTTATTAGGTACGTCTAGCTGAGACTAATGCAGTCTAACATAGCAGTCCTGTGGCATTGCCATGGAGGTGAAGTGATCCAGTCCCCTCTGGCCCTCAGGAATGATCATTTTTTACAATTTCACAATTCAAATTAAACCTACTACTGAACTCGTGTTCTCTTTGTGTGAGGATTGCCTCAGTAACAGTACATTAGTCTAGTTTTAACCTGTAATCCAACACAGTATCACTGCAAGACTTGTTTCCCATGTGTTTCGTGATATGTGTTTCATGTCACTTCCTGTGTGTGGAGAAATGTGTTGCCACGCACCACAGCCAGCATTTATTTATTTGCTACAAACACGTTGCATAATCGTTGTTGTCTTTTGCGTTTCATACTTATCTTCTTCGTTTTTCTCAGAACACTCTGAACGTCAGCAACCCAAACTTCTTCTCGGTGCTGGTGCAGAGTGTGAGCTGCCAGGTCCTTTATATGAAGACTGTGATCGGGACTAAGCAGCTGGACAACGCCACCATCATTCAGCCGCTCAGTGAGAGTCAGGTAACCGATCCATTACCAAGATTTTGGTATCAGAAGCATTCTGGTTTCCGTTTTTGTAGTCCGAGTGGTCGTGCTTGAGCGGGCTTTGGTTGCATGCAGGTAAACAGTCCGTGTGGAGAGAAAAAGAGGCAGAATGCATTGGTCGAAATGCAACCCCACTGGCTGTCTTCTGTTGAGGATTTGGCTTTTTATCAATGTGGGAACCAGCCACAGACACACTGGGCAAAGGGAGCGTATTGAGAGACTGAGTTAATCAAAGAGTTAGCTTCTCAGGCGAAGCCTTTTTCAAAATGTATCTAAACCTATTGTCTCTATATATTTGCCCAGAAGTGACACGCTGAGCTTTTCTTCTTGTGTAACATATGAATCTTCTGCAGGTGAACTACACTGTCAGTGTGGAGATTGGCAGCAGTGCACCCTACGTCTAGTAAGTGTCTGTGCCTAAACTTTGTCCAAACAGCTTGTCGGTGTCCATGTAGAAACACCAAACCCTCCGGAGTTGACCTTGGTGTGAACTCTCATTGGCTTGAAAGGAATAGTCCATAGTAGATGTCCATAAAGAGAGACAGATTAACAAAAGAAGGGTCCAAACTGAAGCAGCAGAGGTCCAGATATCCTCCTGACTGTAGATCACTTATTTTGGTCAAGCTCCCAAAACGGTTTTTAGAATGCAACAGTATAGCATCTTACGTTAGACCCTCCCTGCCTCCTAAACGTTCCCTAGTTTGTAACGTAGGCTGTCTTATATGAAACATTTGTAGCCTCAAAGACGCTTTTTCAGACTTTGATAAGCTCCCTTCCGAGCAGAAGGCATCCAACCGTGTACTTCTCAAGAGTGAGCGCCCTTTCACTTAAAACCAACACACATGGTTTCTGTGTTGGCAGTATGTAGAGTGCACCAATGTTTTTACAGGACATTGACTGGTGATTATATATTATATTTAGAGCTGCGGCGTTTGTATGTGAGCCTACACAGAAGTCAGTCTAACCCTGTTGTGTTTCGTGTCTTCGCAGCGCCTTCTGCACCATGCCCAGCATCAAGGTCCACAACATTGTTGTTTTTATGCAGTAAGTATTTCTTTACATTGAGAACATGCTTCATTTTTGTTTTACGACTTTACGACTTGTGCTTGGTTACTGTCCCCTGCTGCAGCATCCTAACCTTTGCTTATCAGTCCAGAAGCAGCTGTGCAGTCTTGTTGTGGGTCCTGTTGGGCAACACTGTGTTAACATATGAGTCACTTCCTCAGGGTTCGTGCTTATGTGGAAGTGTGTAGTTCTTGGTTTGTAGTTTAGACTTAATGGCCATCATTTCAAATACTGAAAATGACTGGAACCCTTTTTTACTGCAGAGGCTGGTTGTTGTAAAATATTCTAGCCGAGAGCTGTCTGAAAGCCTGTCTAGAGATCATTTCTGCAGCTAATCTGCGTGCAGCAGCCCGGTCTTCATTTCTGTACCCTCTGTACCTGTTTTCAGAACCTCAGTAAAAACCTCCTACATGGTGCGAATGTCCCAGAACAGCCTCGAGGCCTATCGCTACATCGACTGTGGATCCAACACCACGTACCACCAGCAGAGGCAGCTGTCCTCTGCCCACTCACCGGCTCTGCTGTGAGCGGAGTCGTCCTGGAAAGGGACGGAGCACCTCTCTGGAGGAGGTGGGAGATACTCCGCACACTCCGGGATGGATTTTGCTCTCTCTTGCAGACAAAGTCACCAGCAGCAAAATACCAAATAGTGCTTTCTTCTAAGCGGACACAGCGCAGGTAACACGAAGTAGCTGTTAACTGGATCCTGGTAAACACAAGTGAATGTTGTAGAAGGCGACAGTGACTTTTTGTGTGTGCGCGAGTGTGGTGCTTGTTAGGCGTGGCTAGCTCTGACCACAGCAGCCACTTGTGGTTTTTACTTGCATTGTAATGTTTAGGTTTATGATGGCCTAAACTCATCATGTCTAAAATCACTTTTAAAATGGCAGAATGACATACACGTTGTAGTGGTAAAAACCGAGGGGCACGTGCTGTGTCACTGATAGCTTTAATTACCGCTGCGGAGCTCTGTCTGTCTGCTGCTGCCACTGTTCAGCATAGCTTGGATTACTGTGGATGTTGTAACTTTACTTCTTTAAAGGAGGAGCAGAGGAGGAGCTGGCCTGCTGGTTGCAGTCTGGATTGAATGCGACCACAGGTGTTAGGGAGCGTTTCTGCACCTTTAAAACTGGGATGCATCCTTAAGCATATTGCTTTTGCTGTTATTTAACCGTTATTGAAGTTGAAAATGGTCTTTGTAAATGTACCATATCGCAACTGTTTTTAAATTTAATTGAGGTTATTTCTGGGCACCTCATGACAGCCAGTCCAAGCACACTTATTCTTAGATTCAAGGTTCAGGTACATACAGGGATCACAGAGAGGAATACTGTTATCAGCAGGTACCGGTGAAGCTCGTGTTGATATGAACTAGTCAGAACGTTTGCAATCATTTACACTCCTGGTTAAGCTGCTGACAGAGGAAGCATTTAATAGATTATATCCCACCAGCACATCTGTACACGGTGTGTTCTCCATCAGCTGCAACAGCAAACAGTATTTAAATATCACGGCTGTGTGTTACATATACTAACAGGGCAATTCTTCAGATGTTTCTGTGGAGCGTTTCAGATCCGTCAGTATCAACGCAGAGAGGCTGAAACAACATCAAGTCTTCTCTAATGACTTACTGCAGTATCTCCTTTTGTTACAAAGTGACTTCACAACGGAGATAAAACGACAAAGTGGATTGTAGTTACTTTTTCTTTTTTTAAGGGACAGTTTGTAAATTTATGACATGAACTTATGTAAATTTATGAAAGATTTTACCAGAATTTTAAAAAATTACTGTGTGTATATATATTGTCAAGTGTGGTTCTAAAGATATTAAAGGAAGTTATGAATAAATATATGAATAATGAACACCATTACTTGTTTGATTATTTTCCCCCCCAATCAATCGATCTACAGGAAACTAATAAGCAACCATATTGACGAACTGTTCGTCATTTATCAGGCAAAAATGCCTAACCCGTCCTGTTCGGCTTCTACAATGTGAGGATCTGCTGCCTCTCTACGTAACATCACTCTACACTTCTTATAGAGAAAATAATCTGCAGATTAATCGATAATAAAAATAATCATCGGTTGCATGCCTGCGACATCATAAACCACAAAATAACCAACAACCCAAAAGCTCTGTAGGTACCACATCATTTCAGTTTAATTCTAGTCTTCATTTTCTTTGCATACAAAATAGCATAATATCAAATGTTTCCTTTTTTTGTCTTATACAATGTCCTGTAACTGCTTGTGAAAATATATTACTACATAATATAGAGATCAACAAGAAAACAGACACACAATATATTACCGCTGGTACAAGTAGTGTTCTAGGTTGTTTTTGTTTTTTACCAAACAAGGCAGCACACTAAATAAATGCAGAGTAAAAATACATAAAGCAAATAAGTACAAAAATAAAGCTGAATATAGAGCTTATTAATAGTGCTTGGTCTTTGGTTAAGTACGTCCAATGTCTTCGGCCGCTGCCCTGATGTGTGTTCTCTCTTTAACGCGACGCGTGTGAAAACGTTTCATATACATTTGGTCACAAGATGTGAAGCCGTGAATGAACAGCAAACAGCTCACCGGTGTGCTTCCACATTTAGCTTTTCCACATTTCACATACATGTCTTTAAAGGTGGACGTAACCATACCAACACATTAACCTAAAAACCCTCAACACGCACGCACACGCGCCACCCCCTTTCTCTCTCACACACACACACAAGAAAAAACTCACATTCATGTTGACTTTCATCAGAGAGCTCTCTCTCTCGCTCGCTCGCTCCGATTATGAAGTGTATGTGAGTGAAATGATTGATTGTGATTTGATGTGTTAAACCTATAAAGGTGCTGCTGTGGAGTTGAAGGCTAAAGTCGTTGTAAAGGTGCTGTACATGAATACCTGAACACCTACACATACATCATCAGGCCTTTGGTCACTTTCTTAAAGACGAGTAATAAGGGATTTTGTAACAATGCAAATATAAACACCTGCTGTTTTAAAAGGCAGTTAAATGTCTGAATGTCGAACCTGTTGCCTCGAAACACAGCAGGGAAAGCTGCTCTGTCTGCAGCACCAGTCTAACCAAGCTGGTCAAAGCTGTGTGTAACCATCATTGAAGCAGAGGGCCTGTATCATGAAGAGGGTTCAGCTTGGTCTCGCACTCTCTGAGCCTAACGTCTTGTGAACCTGGATCATCGTGTCTTGAAGCTTGTTATTAACTGGCTCACTGGGTTTGGTTTGGAAAAAAGTGATCTGTTTTCAACATGTCTCTTCGATGACTGTACTGATCAATAAAATAGGTCTATTATCAGGATCCTGCTAGTTACCATGGTGAAGATCCAGCCTGGTTAAAGGCGGGTCAGGTCGATGATAGCAGAAGTTATGCCCACTGACCTTCTTTCATGATACAGAGCGTCGCCACATGTGGAAGTTTCCTCTGAAGCCTCCCTGTCCTTGGAGGAGTTGTAGCACTATACATCATGGCTTTGTTTGAACACTGTGTTTCTGTTTCAACACTACTTTACTATATTATAAACTGTAAATGTAGTGTTACATTTCAACCCTTTGGGAAAACGAGGACTGGAGCAAATGAAAAACCATCAGTAGGGATCACGGAATGAGACAATAAGAACATCTTTGTCACATCAGCTGATTGACAAAGACAGCGTTAGTGTCACGGCCGAAACTCTGGAAAACATTCCATTCATGTACAATACAAGCATTGTCAGTACTACGTGTGTGTCACTGCTCGTCAGATCCGGGGTTTGCTGTCCTTTCTTTGTCTCCCTCTATCGGCGCTGTGACAACATGACCTTGTTGATGAAGTTGACGATGGCAGACGCAGGTTGTTCGGGGTCCAACTCTGCAAACAGGTGGCAAACGTTCTCGGCCAAGCTGCCCGGCTTCTTGGCGACGAAACCAAACACCCTGATGGTAATAGTCAAAAAAGAGGAAGTGGATGTGAGGAAAAAGGAAGAGACGAAGTTACTGAGTGTGACAGGAAGCGAAAGGGTGGTGATATTTTGAGTATGTCTTGTAAGTAAGGCAATGCTATGTCTTTGTAACTACAATGAAGTAAGTGTATTATGAAATATGTGGAACTTGATTTTCATTGTTAAATAATATTTGCTGTAAGGATTTTGCCAAGGCTCACACAGTCTGATGTCATGCAGAGGCTCTACCATAACGGACACACAACACACACACATACACCATCAAACACTAACAGAGCACTTACTTAACGGCGGTGTTGTCAGAGTTAATCCACCTAAAGCCAAGAGAGAGAGACAGAATCCAGACTCAGACACACAAACACACACGAGCCCATGCAGCTGCAGCCCCAGCCACAACCAGCATGCTCGCAACATAATGACCTGTCTCACATGCACGCTCACGGGCACTGAACAAATGCACTCACAAAACACACAGATTCATGCGAGGGCTCACAGCAACTGATGCAATGGATGATCATGGGTGCAATGAATGGCTGATGGTGGCCATGTCCCTGTGGTTTCTACATTTTAGCTTAGTAATGGCTCAATCAAACAAGAACCTTATTGTCTTTTAATCACCTACTTTCTGTCTTTGGGGTCGATGCTGCTAAAGGTTACACTGTTCACTGGGTAATGTCTCCTGAAGAAAAGCCTAGAAGAAGAAATATACAGAGAGAGAGTGAGATGGCACAGAAGTGACCTTTTAAATTCTGAATCAGTCCTTGATGATCATTGCTTTATTTCAAGGTAATGATGTTTCCCTTACAGCAGATCATGGCTGTAACCAAGTGGACACTTAGTTTTTATATTAGATTAGATGGAATGACTGATTGTGTCATTACACCACAGAATGAGGTCAGAGTCCAGACAAAGTGTTGTGTGCTGGTCACTTTATTCATCCATGGGGAATCTCTCACCTGCGCTGGCTGTCGGTCAGTGTGATGCCCTGCGATGTCACCTTGAACTGGACTACAGTGGCAGTGGGACGCGGGTTACGACCCAAGGAAGCTTCTGTTGCCTTGGCGATGGCCTGGGGGCCGGTCAGAGACTCCGTTTCCATGGAGTTCAGGTAGAGGACGTTACAGGCTGAGGGGAGCGGGACAAACAGAGAGAGTATGTGATGTATGTGAACACTGTCTGCTTTAAAGGCAGTCAGGGCTATTCATATAAAAGTTTAATTCAAGTTATGAAAATCCTGTTGGATCTGTTTTGAATCTATTCAAGTCTATACATAATCATGTGACTCATGTGGAATCTGAAACAGCTGTGTGGTTACGAAGAGAACCCACCTGCTCCTTGCTTCAGCAGGTCAGCAGCTGTGCTGACGTTACTCACTGGTTGAAGCTCCTGCAGCTCGCCTATGAGGTCTGACAACACAGATAAATACCATCACAACCAGTTCTATTAGATAAAAGGTAATCTTCTAACACATATAGCATATCACTGTATGGTTTTAAAGGAGCATTTCATGCCTTGTTTGTCTGTTATTTGAATAACACATCAGATTATTATAAGAATAGTGTATCTTTATGGATCTCAAACAATTCGTACATATATATATATATACTGGCAAACCATTCTTTATTAAAGAACACTTTATGTTACGTCCCCCTGGGTTGCCACAATATATATTAGTTGCAACCCCTTAAACAAACAAAGGTTTACTAACCTTTCTCTGGAATCTTAAGAGTGCAGGGCAAAGACATGGGTGTTATGGAGTGCTGGTAGACTAATGCAGACAGACTCCCTGTGGATAACATATCACAATGAAACTTACTTACATTCCTTAAAGGTAACAAGATATAAAAAGAACAATCTTTCCTTTAGGTGCAGGAAAACCTACCAAAATAGGGCTCATTCTGACATCCTTTAATCTTGACTCCTCGAGGGCCTGTTTCTATTAGGAAGTGTCTGACCAGCTGCTCCAGAGGGTCGCTCACTGTAACAGCAGGGATTTACTGTAAACAAGTTGCAAATATGGTGGTCTACCAAGGACAAAGTGACTTTCAAAGTAGCCTGAATGGCCAGCTTTTGCTGAACAGAAAGAATAACGTAAACAATCAGTTGTACCCTTGCTGCTGTGGTTGTTGACATTGGGAGGTGGTGTAGCCACTTTTAGGGCCAGTCCATAGGCCCCCTGGAAAGAGTTGCTGTCCCTGATCAAGAAGGTCCCTGGCTCTTTCTCCTTCAGAGCTGTGATTGCTACAGCCAAACACATATACTGTAATTCTCAAAAAACTCAATGTTCTCAATCATAGCAGATTTTTCATCAAAGTTAAGAAAAAGAACATTAAAGGAAAGAACAAGCTTGACCCTTTCAGACCTACCTTGTTCTCTGGAGATGCCACGCTTGTACCAGAACCTTGAACTGTCCTGCACAAACTTCACACTGACCCCGTTCTCATTCTCGACAGAAGCCTCTCCATCATTTTGGCCCGAAGGGGGAGCAATTTCCCCCACGGTGGGACAGAATGTGACATGGTGCTGATGCTGGGCGGTGCCAGCTGTGGAGGGAGGGACATGGCCCACGGCTGGCCTCAGAGTTCCCACTCCATCACTGGGTGAACCTGACTGGGTCGGCGGGTGGCGCTTCTCTGGCAAAGGCGGCTGGGGGTGAGGAAGGGGGATGGAGATGGTGGGATAGTAGGAGGATGGGTGGAGCTGAGGAGTGTGAGCCGAGTAGCAGGGCCTCTTGTTAGTGTCCAGAGCTGGAGCGTGTCCGGCTGCCCTTTGCTCCATGCCTGGGTAGTGGTGGTGTGGGGGTCCGTGCTGCTGGATGTGGTTCGGATGGTGGAGATCAGGCCCACTTAACATCAACCTCCTACCCAAAGTGGCAAAGCCAGGAACTGGGGAATCAGAGACTGGGGAGCCCTCCATACTACTGGAGGTGGGCTGGGGGGATGATGGGGAGGGAGATGCAGGGGCAGATGCAGTGTTGGGGGTAGGGGTGATGATGGGTTTTGGGGCGTCTGGGTGAGGTTCCCTGGTTGGAGAAGATCTGATGACCTGAGCTGGGGTTGGTCTTGCCAATCCTGTAGCTTGGGTTTGGGTCTGGCACTGAGGCTGGGATGCTGACTGTGCTATGGTGGATGGCAGAGCAGCAGCCTCTGAAGGATGGGGGGTCTGGAGAGTTAGAGGGCCAGGTTGGGAGTGTGTATCTGGTGCAGGTGAAGCATGGATAGGGGATGAATTTGCCTGGCAGAGTTCCTGGTTTGATGCGGCTTGTGTTGCAGAGTCAAAAGGATTCTGCGTTGACAAAACTGATGATGCATCTGGTCTACAGTGCTGCGGTTGGGGAGTGGTAGGGGACGGGTCTGTTGGTGAAGTGCAGTGGTTGTGGGGTTCTCTTTGGATAGGTGTCGTTGTGTGTAACTGCGGGTCTTTGGCGGTTTGTGGCAGGGATGACGGCTCTGTGCTTCTTCTTTGGCTTTCCGGGGATTCCTGGACGATAAAATCAGCACGACAGTGTCCGTCTTGGGGCTGGGAAGCGTCGTAGTCACTGCTGAGGATGTCTGTGGTCCGAATCTCACACTCCCTTCCTCCTGGACTGGGGCTTACATGCACAAACATGTTACTGTTACAGACCTGCTCGTAATCTAGTGAAATGTTTCTTAAATTTCCACTCTGACACCTAACCCCGCCTTCTCCGGCAAGCTAAAGACATCAAACAACTACCCTAAACAAAAAAAAAAACAATGACACCATCCATGGCTTTGCTTGCTTTGACCTGGGAAGTTTAACAAGTCTTCCAGCTCCTTCTATCTCATTTGTAATTACCTAGATACAAATCACATTAGTTCCAGGTAAATGGGTATCGCTCAGATGTTCAGCATAGAATCTCTACAATAACCATAATTTATGCTTGTTTCAGCTGGACTATAAAGTTTCACATGTTTTCATGTTTTTGCACTCCAACCAACACTGTCAGGGGCGTGTTTAGGGCCTGGTTATTACAATAAGGGATAATGTTGATTCAGTGTCTCACTGAGATGGAAATCTCTTTTGCAACAGAGACTGAGGCTGCAATGAAAATGTGGGGAGTCAGTACACCCGTTAAACATTAGGCCTATGCAATGAGTTTGATTTAATCCAGGTGAGAGACTTCATGATACCAATACCATCGGCTAATTAATGAATTAATTCCAAAATATTTGCGCACATAACCCTTTGTCTCTTCAGGACTTAGCCCCAGGTGTTTGAAATGTCTATCGACTGTCCCTCTTAGTAAAAGAGTACATGTGGAATACCTCTCCTGTGTGCGTAGAGGGCTGCTTGTGTGGACAGGAGTGGGTGGTCCGGACATGTCTGATGGTGTTGAGCATGCAGCATGGCCGTCTCTGTGGACTCCCTTAAAGGAACTGTGGGTGATGTGATCCCTCCAGCCCACACTTTCACCAGAGCTCCGAAGGCCATCTGGGCAGCAAAGGAACAATGGAATACATTTACAAATCACATTATCAGCTGGGGGTCATAATTAGGGTAGTCACAATCATGATGATGGTTAATTGTCCTACAAATAATTGCGTTTAACAATTTGTTTTTTTTCTGTTCATTTTATGCCACTATTATAGAATATATCTCAAATAAATGCCAGGTCTCAAATAATGGCTGGGGGCATTGTCAGCCCCAAATACAGAAATAAACTTCTGGTGCCTGATACATAATCTGCATGCCATCTAAGCATTACATTTCCATCCCAAAATAATCATGCTGTGTTCACAACACTTTTGGATTACTCATCTCAAGTGTTTTTGTGATCTCACGTGTGTTAATGTCCCAGCCAAACTGTACATAAAAGTGCCAGAAGATGGCAGCAGCTACGTTTGAAGTACTGTATGGGAACATGTAAGTGGGAATTTTTCACAACATAGTCCTTTACATTTCACAATAAAAGCCTTGAAAGGAAATGAAAGAATTTTGTCCTGAAATACTATAGGGATTTTAATTTGAAACAGATCTAGGAAGTGTTCAGTTTGTACTATCAGAATAATGCCGTAACAAAAATTGGGCAAATGAGAGTGGATCAGAAAACAAGGAAACTTCATACTAAAATATGAGCAAATATTCTTTTCAGGGGGAATTAGAAATAAAGGCCTGTTTCTAATATGAGCCTGCTTCAAATTAACCTTTCTGTTGTACATATTTTAATAGCTTGTTCTAAAATTGACAAAGTGGTTCGACAGTTAATGAAGAATTCTTGATTTTCTTTTCTTTTATTCCTTTAAATAATTATGATCATCTGATAATTTAATAATCGTAACAGGCCTAGTCATAGCATGGCCTTTGCTGCTAATGTTTATATAAAATTCAATGCTTGTTTTTTTTCGCTGTCGAATCAGAAAAGGTGGCGAGATGAGGCTATCTGAGTAATCTATAAGGCATCTGTCTAGTTATGCACAAATGATTGCGTGCATGCTGTTGTTGATAATGTCTACGCCCCGTTCATGTTGTTGAGTAATAACACATTTCTGACGGTCTTTGTTTGAACATGACTCACCGGTGTGTGAGTCAGAGCAGTATGACTGCTGTGAGTCTGGATGGTGATGGTGATGGTTATGGATATGTTCTGCTGGCCCGCTGCTATGGCTGCAGGACCCCGTCATGGACGAAGCCGGAGGTAGCGGGGATGTGGACTCAGACTGGTAGCCCGAGGCATAGCCTCTGCTTTCAGACGGCGAGGGCTGGTAAGGCAGGCAGACCTGGCGGGGCGTTCGGTAACCGCAACTGCTGCTGCTGTACTTCAGGTCCAGGTGAGAGTTCGCGTGGGACCTTGACGCCTCTGAATAAGCCAGGTGACCCGATGGCAAGGAGTCAAATGTGAATGCTGGAAGATCGTGACCCTGTGGGCCATAGGAGGCTACGGTGGCCCTCCTGTGCCAATATTCAGCCTCTCTGTCCCTCTCCCACTGCAGCTCAGCCTCCCTGTCTCTCTCCCAGTGGAGGGACAGTTCTCGGCCTCGTCTCAGCCCAGGATCCCTCTCCCAATGGAGCTCTGACCCTCTGGGTAACTCTGCCTCCCTGGATCTCCTAAGCCCCACCTCCCTCTGCTGAAGCTCCGCCTCTCTATCCCAGTGGAAACTGTCACCTCGGTCCAGCCTCATGCTGTGATAAGCAGCAGAGTCTTCTCTCCTGATGCTACAGTCTCTGCAAGGGCAGCCAGAGGATGGCAGACCATCCATTAGCATTATGTCATGGTAAGCAGGGCTTGTGGCGGGCTTTGGGTGGTGTGGGTGAGGATGGTGGTGGTAGAGACCATAGTCGTCTTCTCGACAGCAAAGGCGACCCGGAGCAGAGACAGAGTAGTGATGTGGATGGTTGTGAGAGTGAGGGGTAAGGTCTGGTGATGGATATGGGCAGATATGTCGAGATGAGGGAGCCTCCGAGCAGGAGCGGTCTAGGTAGTGTGGCTGGCCACTCTGGCCGTCCCAAACCAGATCTGGAGGTGGAAGGGACTGGTGGGAGTGGGGGCAGTAGTGCTGGCACAGATCCATGTGTGAAGGTGGAGCAGCTGGGTTGGGGTTGGCAGAAGGGGTTGCCCCGTGGTGCCCATTGGTGCTGGGAGCCCGATCGAGGCAATAACCATTCGGCATGAGGAGGGTGCGATCACAGCCAGGCTCAGCACAACGCTGGGACCGGTAACCATCTCGACAGGAACAGGACCGATTGAGCCTCAGCGTCCCAGTCCTCTCAGAGGGCAAAGAATCTCCGTCATCCAAGATGGCGGTCTCTCGCTCTCCATCTCGATTTCCTTCGATGCCTCCGAGAAGACGTTCAAGCTCCTCCCTCTCCTGTCTGGTTGGGGGCTGAGGGCGAATAGGCTCCTCTTGTTGGTCAGGATGGATAGATGATTGGTTCAAATGGATGGAATTGGTTGAGAGGGCGGAGTCAGAGCCTTGAGTGATGAGATGATCTGTCATATCTACTGCAAGGCCTGCCGCTGGGCTGCTGCCGTTGGTGAGAGAGCCAGAGCCGGGACCTCTGCGCTTTTTTATTTGAGCGTAGAGACTGCCATCTAGAGGACCTCTGGTGTGGGCAATATCTAAGACAAAAAGATATTGTTGTCTTAGGAGAGATCAAGCTCTCAAACTGACAGCATTAACCTAACCATAGTGCCAATTATGAGCCTGTTTGAATGTTTGGTTGTCCTTTAAGGTCTACATGAAATCCAGGCTGTTTTTGTTCTAGGATTGTCATAGTCTAGGGTTAGGATTAGTAAAGCTGGAAGTTTAGGCAAAAAGTGCCAACTTGACAACATGTAACTATACCTCCTTAGTAATCACTTAAAGTCAAGCTGAGATGGGATATGAAAGAGTGTGTTACCCTCCAGGCTGTCCTGGTATCGCTGGTTAAAGTTCTCATAGGAATCCCAGCGAACCACCGGGTCAGCAGTGTTGTAGTCGACTGTGACAGCCGGGTCGTTCTTCTGGTACCCGCGGCCTGAAGAAAAACATATTTAATTTTAACAATTTAATTTGTTTCCTATCTAAAGTGGTTTTAATTTGTGAACAAGCTTATTAGTCAGGTTTAGCATTTACATCAACTTGTCTTTGACAAAGACGTAAACAACAACATTTACAAGATAGATAGTAAACATTTGTAGCAGAACAGATATGAAGAAAAATTGGAAGTAGTGTGAACCAACCTTTGATTTTCTCAGGTCCAGAGGAAAAGACAAACTCCACTGTGGCATCAGATGGAAAACGCTCATCTGGGGAGAAGAAGAGGAGAAATACTCATAGAGGGAGTAATATGTTGAAATTCTCAAAGATCATGGTAAATAACGTAAAAATATAGATCTTCATCAGAACAAGATGTAAGCATTTCATTGCTTCAGTAATGTGGGGAACCCACAGAAAAGCATTTCTGCTCCAATATATCAAATATACTAATACCCTTCACAGATGTGCTCTGAGTTGCATGAAGCCAAAATGATGTGTTCATGTACATCTGTAATGCTTCATTTAGTGTAAGAAATTGATGACAAGCTTTGCTTTGCAGACATGCTTTTTAGGTGCATTTTCTGTTATTTCAGAGAAAGTGAAACAGGAAGAAATTAGGTAATGAGCACATCCTCTAAAATCTGAGAGATGGTAACAGAGACACTGCCTACATACAGTACAGCTTATTCTTGATTTAATCACCTCCAGGGAGCTGTTATTCTGTCTAGGATGGGGATTAAGCTACTACTATTTAGGGATTTATTTAACCACTCTAGGTAGCAAACCACTGTGAACACATTCCCACAATGCTGATTTCTAAAGAGCTGCTTTTTATGTCAATATATTGTGTGTGGTGATTATCCTACAATACTCCACTAAATTACTCTCCTGGTGATTTCTCCTGGCCATTAACTTCTCTGCCACCTACGTACAATTACCTGTACAAGCTTCATCCAACTCCCCTTTGCCAAACCAGAGCTGGGATCCATGGATGGTGCAGGTGTGGAACTGCAATCTGAACACTGTGTCTCTGTCAGCAGTCTGGGCTCGCCTGTGGTAGCATTTGACCTGCAGAGGGCAGAAGAGACCCAGATCAAATTGCATGTGGGATACTGAGGAGTTAAATACGGAAGCCGAGAGCGGCCATGCTTGCAATCATTTTTTTTAATGCCGTTATCTCGAGATCACAAGTACATTTTTCCGTTATCTCGAGAAAACAAGGACATTTTTCCGTTATCTCGAGAAAACGAGCTTTGTTATCTCGAGATCACAACTTAATTATTCCGTTATCTCGAGAAAACAAGCTTTGTTATCTCGAGATCACGACTTAATTATTCCGTTATATCGAGACACAATTGAGACTTCAAGATCACTGCCATGACTGTCGTCGAAGATTCATAACTGGAGAAACAGCAAGCTCAATTTGCGAC
>JAVQJD010080060.1:0-29444 GCA_036023655.1 Nannoperca australis
ACACACACACACACACACACACACACACGTACACACACACACACACACACACACACACACACATGTAGCTGTCGTGGAGCCATCCAGGAAGACAGACTGCTGCCGGTAACATGAAGGAAGGGAAAAATGCAGGGCCCTCAGGAACTGAATATCTGTCGCTCTTAAAACACACACACACACACACACACACACACACACACACAGTGAGAAAGAGAAACCTCTACTTTGAAAGATGGATCACAGTATGGGAAGCCCTGACATACCAAACTCAAAAATTGTTACATAGCCGAGCAGTCATCATGGCCTTGACACCGAACTGACCTCAGCCTTGATGCTTCCAGGTCTAAATCAAATCCAAGGTTTCTCTGTCAGCACTGATGGTCAGTTGAAATTAATGTATTAGCCTACTTAACCTAACGCTAATAAATTACAAAATGGTTCTTTTAGGAACTGTACAGAAATTACTGGAGTCATTTTTTAACTCTCAGTATCATTGACCATTATAATTGACTTTTCTCACATTTACATAGCTGAGCTGGAGCTAAGAAACAACAGCTATGCTTCTGTTTCTGAGGGAATCAAAACAAATGGAAAGGGGTCACCAGAAACAGCAGGATTCATCCCCTGGGGACCACGAATGTATGTTAAAATGTGTTAGTTGAGAATCAACCAACTTACAAAAGAGGAGGAGACCCAGAACAGAAACCTGAAGGACCCAAGTAGCGAGGCTATGAGGTTGACTGATGTTCCCCAATGTGGACATTTAATATCTTAACAGAAAATATATTTTCACTCTGCGTCATCAATATGCACATTAGCGTAGCATAAAATTGGCAGTTACCAACTTTCCAGCAACCAAATGATGGTTGCTAGCATATTTGTGCATTTCTCTCTCACCGCTGGATTCCAAATCATAGATAAATATAAATAAACATGAATTAAATGTGATAATATAGACTAACATGAGATTAGTTGTCTGATTATTGTGACGGCCTTGCACTACATGGTTTCTTTTGTTTGGTTCGGTTTAGTTGTCCTTATCTTCACCTTACACCATATAACACTACCTTTTCACACTTACACCATCTCTTGTGTTTTCTGTTTTCTGTTGCAATTTCTGTAAAAACACATAATTGTGTGTTCGTCCCAGTACAACTGTATGCCTATCGCTCCTTTTGTCATGGCTGAAGAGCCGGGTCGTGACACTATCCATCATAATTAAACCCATCATGTGATCCTGAATTGCGTACAACAATTTTGAACCAGGTGTGTAAAAAGTATGTAAATGTGTAAAAAGGTATTTACACATTTAAAACTGGTAAAGTAAATTTTTACTCCACTTACTAAATATACAAGGAACCTGAAGGAGTGCAGCAAGGACCGAGGACATTTTTTAAAGCTTGTTTTGGGGCATTAAACGGGGAGATTACATTTATACTACTCTAATATTCTGAAAAAGATGTGGTTGGAAGTTTATTTTAGACTGCTAAATTGATCATAATTTGAAACGTTTTAGAAAAAACTAAGAAAAAGTCTGAAACCCCAGAGCAAAGGCCGGGGCATGTAGATACTGAGACAATACAGGAGGTCATCAAGCATCCCCCACCTCATCCCCCCAGTCACACTCCAGAGGTTTTACTGTGACAAGGCTGTAATGAAGCCACTCAATTTACAAGCAATTGAGTGTAAATGTGGCTGAAAGAATTGTTTGTGAGTGGAGGAGCTGTCTCTTTAGCACTTAGCCCACACGGAAAGAATAGAGCTAGTGCTGATAGCTCTCTCTGTGTGTGTGTGTGTGTGTTTGTTTAGGGATGAAATGGGCGGGGGTGCTAACTATTGAGTAGCTTTATTCCATGTATACGTAGCTTGGTAAAAAGTTTAATTTATCTTTTTAGGTGCTTCACTATTAATGCTCAAATGTTCACCTTGAAGGTGACACATTACGCTGAGGTAATGACTTGAATGTGTGGTGGTGATACCACACAGCCTGGGGAAACAGTTGTAATGTGTTCTGTGGCTCCTGGAGGAGCTTTATCAAGGCTGGAAAAATAACCCAGATGAAACCTGCATTGCAACATGGGGAGGTGGAGTTTGAGTAACAATTTAACTCTCCAATTAAAAACAGTATATAAACATGAATACATTAATACATACAGATGCCGCTGACAGCTCCAGAAGGAATTCAGTAAGGGAACCTTGAGTCAAAGTACTGTTTCTGAGGTCAAGGATGAACCTTGAAGATCAACCCTGTGAAAGATTTTGTAGAAGTTATAATTGTTCACAAATACACTAATAAACATTAAAAATGTCCTTATATCGTCTTACAACTAGTGGTAAAGACCAGGGTCTAATGAAAATATTATTCGTTAATAATAATAATTGAATTAGTTATTTAAGCTGGTTCTGAAGCTTAAACATTTGGTTTCTGACTACAGGTATCAAATATTCATCAAGGGAATACAATAACTGCACTTTTTCTAAGAGTTCCCTCTTGTACTCCTCATCTCATCCTCCAAACCTCCTGAGGTTCATTTCAAACATCTACTTTACTCCTCATCCTGCCAGACTAAAGATTCACGTGTTTGCATCTTCACATCGCACTGCAACAGGCCTCTCCCAGCAACAGATAAGACAACAACATCTTGGCCAACAGTCATAAAGTTGGGCAGTATTGTTGGTGCACCGGTGCCTGGATGTCGCTATGGTGGCAGTAAAGCAGCAGCCTTGCTGCTGACAGGTCTGTATTTTCCTCGTCGGGACGGCCAACTTGGTCCCCGCCGCCATAAAGCGGAGTTGGAATACAACCTTTGGCCGAGACTGTCGGCTTAAGCAACTGGCAGCAGAACACACCCTCCTTGTACAAACACATATATGAATTCACACACGCACATGCACTGGACCTTAAATCACTGTGTGCAAATATATATTGCAAATGTATAACTATATGCAAAATATACATGCAAATACACAAAGATATTTGCAGAAATGTAAGATAGTTTAAATTTCAGAACCCTTTCCATCATTTATGACTTCAGCAGTTACTAGGGGGTACATGGAAACTAACCCAACAAATTATATATAATAAACTGAACTGAACTAAAGAACAGAAAATGTGACATGATTAAAGTAATACATTCATATATATATAAATAGGATTATAAATTGATGTGATGCTGATCTAACTAGTAGCTGTCCATCAGCCAGAGTCACTTAATACATTATTTTAAGGTGATTATTTGGTAAACTGGTTTTCACACTCTCAACAGTAACATGTGATAAACAGTTCAAATGGTTAAAAATAATGGCTAAAATGTTAAAATAGTTAGCTAAAGGTAGTGGATAAAGAGTTGAAATAGCTGAAATTGTTAGCTAAAGGTAATGTATGAATACTTGCAATAGCTAAAAGAAAAGTTTAAAGAGTTGAAATAGTTAGATAAAACTGTTAGCTAAAAGGATTTACAGACCTGAAGTAGTAAGGCTAGGTAAAAGAAATGTATAAACACGTGGATGAATGGTTTAAAGGTCCAGCTTCAGGAACTCTAAGAGATAGTAGTACAACTGCAATTTGATCTAATTAACGGTCTCCAGTAACACAGTTTATAATCCATTCAGAGTAACATGTTGTGGTGGTGCTGATGAGGATGTGGGGGTACGTCAGGAACCACTGATGTATAACTCATCTCTGATTACAATGAGTGAGATTATCATCTCAAGTACACTAAAGATATTTGTGAGACTCACTCAAAATCCAAACAAAGGTTCATAAATCAAATGAATAAAATATGAATCAGTTTATTAACCTGAACAAAGAGCATCGAAAAAAGAGGAAACAGAGCGCGAGAAGAAGAGTTAGTATAACAACAGTATAACAATAAAATTACATTACATATTGACAAAATACAAAGAATAAAATTAGATTATTATGTTTAGAATAATTTCACACTCTTAGTTTTTGAAATGAAAAATTGAGTCATTGCACTTTCATTAATGTCAAATATTAAAATGATAAACTTCTGATATGTAGTCATGATGTCGGAATCAAAACAGCTGGTCCTGATTTTCAAATGAATTGTATAAGATACAGTTTATATCAGCTGTATCTTGTAAAAACAAATCACTCATATAATTTAAGCATCATCGTTTAGAGGCCGTACGACAGCCATTCTACAACAGTGAGCAGTGGGCTATAACTGGCTGCTTTTAGTGTCCACAATGACTTTTAACTGTCCTTATCTGAACATAAATAATGTGCCTATAAAAGTTAATCATCTACACGCTGGTAATGAGACATGTTCAACAGCCAGGAAAAAAGGTATTTTCTGTCCATTTTCTGGTTTTCTTTCTGCGATGACAAGAATATGTTGGAGCTGTTCTCATGATGCTCTTGAAAACACCACAGAGTCACGAGGGTGACATACACACACACCAGCGCCGGCAACAAAAACCTCATGAAACTAGAATCAGCTTTCAGCTTTAACAGGGGGTTACTGTATCCATGTCTTTTTACATTCCACTTGATTGTCTTTGCATTGGTGTATCTGGTGAGGCGTTAATAGGTAGTTCTTATCGTCCCGCTGAGGAAATGTGGCTTGTTGGATGTGAGTTCAGGGGGACCAGGGTGAGTGTTTAGTCCTGGTTCAGCTGTGTTCTTTTCTCTGGCTGCTGAGTTCGCTGTAATACACACACTCATCCTTCTGTAAAACCGCTCTCCTGAGTCCCTGCTGAGCTAAAGTATGGTCCAGGCGTTACAGAGCCAGTGTGTTACAGCAGTAAATGTGGCAAACCATCAGCTTCTGCAACCCGACCCAATGTAATGTTTATACAACACTGTTTCTCCACAGTTCCACATCATGAGGAACAGGTGCAGGACGGAGAAAAGCCCAGAGTGGTGTGGCGGCAGCATGGCAGTCTCACGCTTGAGACAGAGCGCACCAGGAGTTCTGTGAGGCCATGGAGGTCGGGGTAAAGGGATAATCCTCGTATTTAATGTCCACATGTCCAGATCCTATACTGTCTAACTGAGAAGCCGTCTGCAGGGAGGAAAGAGACATTTCAATTGAGAAAGAATACATACAAAATCATTGACACCATGTTTAAAAAAAGGCTAACTTTAAGAGGGTACTTTGCTGATTTTAATCAAAGATTAGTCAACGTCAGATTACTCATCATGAGGAGAAGCTGAGTTGATTTAAACACGCGACTATGTGCCGTCAACCAATAGCAAGCCCTCTCGACATTGCTCACCACTGATATATATATATATATATATATAATATAATATAATATACATTTATTGACCCAATAGCAACTGAGCGAGTTGCCAGTGGTCAGCTAGAGGTTTTTCCAGCCCTAGCCCAGCTGACTAGCGTGCTAGCCCTTTCTGGTGTGACCTAGCCTTGTGCAAGACAGACTTTAGAAAACTACTTCATCACTGTGCAATACTAAGTCCCTGAGGACCCATTTAAATCATCAGCTATTTAAAGAAAAAGAAAGAAAAGACATTTCATGAATGCATAATTGCCACATACTATACACAGTATATTGTGTTGAAAGGAGGTTTACCTGAGTGGCAGATGTGACGGTCTGTCCAGCGTAGGGTGAAGGGGCCATGCTGGGTTCGCTCTTAATGGTGGAGGCGTGTTCGGAGACTGAGAGGGAGGTTGGGGAGCTGTTGTCAGAGGTGCTGGATCCTGCAGAATCAACAGGACAGCTCCATGAGTTATTAGATTGAAAAAGAACTATTATGATAATAAACGGAGACACCTTTCAGAATGATTTGTGCTGTGCTGATTCTGATTTATAAACTCCCAATCACTTCAAAGAAATACTCAGAGTAAATCAGATAGTGGATGGTGATCATGCATCTCCTCCACGTCATCCCCTTCTCGTCTGTCTGCCCCACCTGTGGACGTTTTATTTTTGGGCATCTTGGGTTTGCGCTTCCTGGTCTGAATGCTCTCTTTCTTCATGGCTAGAGGTCTGGCCACCTGTAGGGAGTAGAGCAACACACATTAGTTGAGCGTACCTCCCAGTCCCTGATACACCAGAGGCCACAGTGTCGTGACAACCCACACAAGCTCCCCTCCCACACTGCCGCTCTGATAACAATGACCACAATGCCCTTGGAGAGGTTTTACACTGCGTAAATACTGAGCTGCTCCTTACTGTAGCAGGAGGAGCTGTTTTCCACACAGGGCCCAGTGGGGAAGGGCAGGAGAAGACATTATAAAGCAAGAGGGCAGCTTTGAAGAACTGGACTCTGTGGCGTGACCTACCCCGTGCAGCTTCATGTAGAGGCCACAGGCGTTACACACCGGTTCCCCCTCAGCGTTGCGTCTCCACAGTGTGGTGGTGCTGGTGTGGCAGTTAGTGCAGCAAAGGCCGGCTCGGCGAGAGGTGGTCTGCTGCAGGAATAAAGGATAAAAAAAAGAAAGACATTTGAATGAACAGTTTGACTTTTGTTGGCTGAAGCCCAAACGAGAAATCTCTGCAGTCACAACTCACGTCTTTGTTTCCTGGAGCTATAGTTTGAGAAACTTGAGTTGAACTGTTCCCTTAACTTTTAGAATGAATTGCAGGATGTCAGCGTGCAGTTTGGTACGACAATGATGAATTTCTCCTCCACATACCAATGCAGAAATTCTAATAAGTCATTAGTTGGACAACCTTTAAAGACAACATTACAAACATTTCTGTCTTTCTCACAGTGACTATCAGCGTGGTTTTCGCAGAGCAGAGTCACGTTGCTCTGCAGAGCCTCGTCTAAAAACGGCCCGTCCAAGGGCAAGGTCGCTGCAGGACAAATACAAACAGAAATAAGCCCAGTGGTGGAAGGAGATTGTTGGGCAACTCACAGCCACAGCTGCTCTGGAGAGGCAAGTTCCTGGGAAATACACAGCCGTGGAGCCTTGACACCCACCCTCGCTCCACCACCACAGAGCTCGTTCCATTCTCTCAATGCTCTCTAACCACAAACAGGCTTTAACCTGCTCTGACCTCAGTGGTAGCAAATGCTGCATCAACAAAACAAATTTTGATTTTGAATTATTTTACTATTATTTACTATTATTTATTTATTTATTTAAATAAAAACACTATTTGACATATTATCAATATGTAGTAGTGGAAGAATTCAGATATTTTACTGAAGTTGAGTACTATGAATACACATATTCTAAATGCAGATTGGCACCCTTTCGAGAATTATTATAACATTATCATTAGTGATGTATAATTGTTTACGCAGCATTTTAACGCCCCAGCTGATCAGAGTGAAGATATCTACTTTAAGTTATAGTTTCATCTATTAAAAGTGCTCAAACAATGAGTTATTTGATCAACAGAAGATTCACAAAATGCATTTTTAACTGAATTTATTTTGACATGTCACACTGTAATGACTTAATGAGACACTTGAACACAACACATTGTGACAAGTCAAAAGGTCTGCAGCGAATCCAAATCAATTCATCAAAAATATCAAACATGCTGAAGTTCCAGCTTCTGCTGAGTTTGCTGCATTTCTGCGTGTCCTGTCGTTGTTAACAGAAGCAATTTAGGCTCAAGGCACTTATTTTACTTTTTTATTTTATTTTATAGAAACATAATCAATTAGTCAGAAAAATTACCAAAACATAGCTGCAGGCCCAATTTATAATTTATGTGCAGTTTATCAAATGTAAATCTTCAATGTAGAAACTGTAGCTATTAAGTGGTGCAGTGGAGTAAAGCAGGTTTTATTACTCCACTTCTTTTTCTCTTCTTCTTTTCTTATTTATTTCACTCCTAAAAATGTGTTTCTTTCTAATTATTAGAGCTCTCATCAAATTATTTGATGTCGCCTTCACTAATTCTGCAGTGATGGACAAATACCACAATATAAAAATAGTAAAAGTACAATCTCTGCATCCAAAATGAGTTAAATGACAGAAGTATTATTATCAGAATGCACTTAAAGAATTAAAAGTTAAAGTTCCCTTCATACAATAATGTAATTTAATAGCCACCACTTCCCATCCTTAAAACAGCCTGTGAATCCCAGATGTGAGTGTTTCAGTGTCGTCAGTGCGGCCTTTCTTTGTCTCACCAGTCGTTTCTGCGGTTTGATGAGCGGCCTGTTGATGCCGTTCATCTTGTGATAGAGGCCGCAGGCGTTGCACAGGTAGTGGCCGGTGCCGTCCCTGCGCCACAGCGGCGTGGACACGGAGCCGCAGTTGACGCACTCCCTGCCCTCAGTGCACATCTCGTCCATCAGGTCTGAGCCGCGGAGAAACAACATGTATTAAATTCAATCCACAAAGAGAAATGTTTTCTTTAAGGCCATTCAGATAAACCGCGTTTATATTACAGTGAAACTCCAGAGAGCTGGATCTATAATTAAATATAAGCTATAATTAAAAATCATTTATTTATTTACGGATGAATTATTTCTCATTTAACTTCCAGAATAGTCAGCCAGAGATTGTAGCTGTTTATGGTACTCAGTTATGTTCAAGTGCATTTTATGGTTTCACCTGCCAGCGCAATATTTAATGATCAACCTGTTGATATTCAGGAAAACATTTCTTTAATATTGTACTCCCGACCTGACCCCCCCCCCCACACATCTCTTTATAATGTTGCCGTGTCTCTTGTGTCTTCTGAGAGAGAACAGCTGGATGTAAAATCATAATCTGGAATAAACAGCATTCCTGTTTACTAGACCACTTTTAAAACGACGGGGGCGTGCATGGGGGTTCTGTTCTGGTTACGGGCCAGTGCATGATGAATAGCCGGAGCAGGAATGTACCCCCCCCCGTGCAGGAGAGAGATCAAACCCCCCGAATGAATCAAGAGGGAGACAGACTGATGGAAGGGTCTGTTTGATGGGGGCGGGGACGTGTGTTATCAGCCCGGAGGATCCAGGGGTCCCCTCCATCCATCACAGCGCCGACACACGACGGACTCCTGGCATCAATTGCCCAAATTCCTAATCCTCCAATTTAGGGAGAGAAAGATAGAGCGAGGTAGACCCGGGAGAGACCCCTTCGGCCGGGGTGCAGCTGCCCGGAGGCTGCCTGCTTTCTTTGAACTTGTGACTGTTGTGGATCCACAAGAACTAAATGCACGTGAGAATAAACGCTGTCCTGGTGGTGTGGGACAACCGACACCAACCCACTTTGAATACCCATTAAGTCTTAATGGATATTTAATGTTTTAACTACTAAATATTACTAAATACTAGATATTTTTATGGATTTTTAAACATTGTTACAGTTTATAGAAGTTTATAAGTTTCTAATGACCACACACAGTACGGCCCCATAGAGGAATCCATAATGATATCATAATGAACATTAAATTCTGATTGATAGAAAGTTACATCGCTGCAGACACTGCTGTGAGTCCATATAAACATCCACAATAACGATGTATCCTTATAATGAAGCACCGTGAGCGTGGAGGTTTAATTAAACATTAAACTGACAAGAGACAAAAAGACCACGTTTAGATTGAAATAATGTGTCAAGATTGTGATAGACAGTCTAAAGTCCAAGACATCAGATCGACGTGTGACTGGAAGCCTGTTTTCCTTCATCAGCAGCTTCAGTTCGTCTCTTTCTAAACCGCTGCTGCAGGTAGAGACTCGAGGCCGTCTGATCGAGGTGAGAACTGCTCTGATTGTTGTGTCAGAGCTCTTTCCACTGGGGTTTTGTCTCCGTGTGTATTGAACTGTGTCATCACAACACTGCACTGTTGCTGGGAGATTCAATTAGCTTTTTAATTGATTGTTCTTAGCGACCCTCTCTTGTGGAGAATGTGTATTGTCGAAATGTAATGAGGGATTGTTCAGGAGACTCTGATTGAATCTCGCCCCCCGACCCCGTGACACATATAATCACCCCCGGTAACAAATAGCAGCCACAGCCTCGTGCAGCCTGGCCTCTACGGAAGCATTCACATCCAACCATGTTGAAATAACGAAAGAAGCATAACACGATATTCTCAGACCACTGTTTTCCATTATACTGTAACAATAACAGGGTCACATTATGGCAAATATAATGTCCAGAAATGTGAATCTAGTGTCAATATTAATGTCTAATTGCCGATATGTTGAGACTGAAAAGGTACACAGCAATAACTGATCATATGGAGGAAGAAAGTCGTTGTCAGTGTTTGATTTACAGTATCTGGAGGTAAAGGCCTACAGCTGAGGGCGCGTGAGCTCTTAAGCTCAGTCCAAATGTGTTTTTGCACTTTTGAAATCGTCTCAGATCAAACTAATATCCCCACAATTAAATGTGACGACAGATTTAAATATGAAAGCAGCGATCAGCTGATGGTGAGAGTGAGAACTCTGGTCACGAACGAAATTATATTTGCAGTGATTATAAAATGCACTTTTCCTCAGACATGTGGTCTGGTGATTCTTTCTTTTAAAATGTTGATACTACATTTCAGGGCTGACTCTGCTCACCCAGACTGGACCTTCTCCCAGACAGTCCTCCATGCCGCCCCTGCAGGCTGATCACTCCGCTCTCGAAGGGTCCTGGCGTCCAGGAAGACGTCGCCATGTCCGGGCTCATGTACGCGTAAGGGCTGGCATAGGAGCCTCCGACCGAGCGCACCAGCGCGCCTCCGTACTGATCCACCCGTGCGCCGTTTCCGAGAACCAGCGGGCTCTGGTAGGTCGCGTCCCGGCCCGTGTTGCTGCTGATGGGAGGGCTGTGCGAGTAGGAGAAGCCGTGCGGAGGGTGAGGGCTGCTGGGCGTGAAAGAGGAGCCGTCCGTGCCGGCCTGGGGCCAGCCGTGGTGCCCGCCGAGGCCGTGAGACTGGTGGGCCGAGTCGCAGGTCTGCAGGTAGGGCAGCGTGGGGAGCATGGCTGGGACTCTGGTGGTGGGGACGTAGACCGGAGAGCTGGCCGAAGGGTGCATATAATTCCCGGTGTCATGCGAGTAAGGGGACTGGTTGGAGGACAAGGCCAAGCTTTGATACATTTTCACAACTTTTACGTCCTGTTTGGACTTTGAAAAATATAAGGATGCTTTCTTAGGCTGGTCTCAGTCCTGGAGGTGATGCTGTCCACGCGTAAAGGCTCTCCCACCCTCGCCAGAGGAACTTCTCTCTGCCTTTGGACTTAGTAAAAATCTTCCCGTCCTATGAAAGAAATCATTGGTGAGATGTTTCATAAAAGTGAGAGCAAATGAAAAGTTTCCAGGCACCTGAATTGTATCATCATCATCATCATCATCATCATCATATAAAATCCAAACGACAACGTCCTTGTTAGAAGTTAAACTAATGTTAGCTTACAGTCAGAGCTCAGAAAAGGTTCAACAAGGATTCAGCATCAGTCATATTTCACCTGCATCAATCTGATTGACACAAAATGGATTAAAATGACATTAACGACCGCTGATATCTGGCCGTGCAGATAGAGGTGACTATCAGCGAACCCAGATATCCTGCCGCTGCACACCGGCTCATCAAATCAGAACCATAACGGAAACCTAATCAAACAAGGCAGCAGATAGCGAGCTCCGTTCCGTATCTACAATGCATCAATTTCTATCAGTGGTAACTTAAATCACACAAAACCGTTGATAATGGCACTTCTGCGTACAGGAAGAAGCCGTTTCTCTCCAAGGGCTCTCAGTGTATTATCTCACCAGATAAGGACGCCCGGGTGATAAAGCGGTCCGGTCCTTCAGCAGTCCAAACCTCTATAGGAGAGCGCAGCGGGCACACTTTGTCACTCCACGCAGACAGAGACGGACGAGGGAGCACCGGGAGCGTCTCCAAATATCTCGGTTTAATGCGTTAAAGTTGGGCGCGCTGATCGGAGATAAATGAAACCGAAGTGGATTTGTGGGTCCGGGACGACTGCGGTATTTCTCTTCCTGCCGGTATATCAGCAGATAGCGACTGCCGCTGATAATTGCTGATATGGGTGTGCTCCTACTCGCTCCTCAACTGGAAAATTTGTACGGGAGAAAAACACGTGACGCGGTCCGCTGCCCTGAGGTAGGCCTAGGTGGGGAGAGAGGGAAGGAGGGAGGGCTGTAGGGAGGGAGGACCCCTGGGTGTCGGAGAGAGGAGGAGAGGGCCCAGAGCGGAGGGTTGAGGGGTGCCAACTCTCTGTATTCAACCTTTGCTGGGTTTAAAACGTCTGTGTACAGAAACCCAACAAACTCCAGGAGGCTCGTTTCTACCTGGGCAGTGTACACACACTGTATGCATGGACATACTCTCATCAGGGGATTACCTTTCGGCTGCACACATCACTGTGTGCAATTGTTGTTAAAATGGTATTTAGGGGGATCTTGATGGTGCACGAATTACTTCACATTTATGATGATGATCCATTTTAAAATTCACATTATTAATCAAGACCTGAAAATCAAACTGGGCCTGAAAAATTGTAGTTTATGCATGAGTGACTGTAAAACAATGCATTTAACGCATCCACGAGATATTGATTCAATCAGTGGTCGGAATAAAATACCAGCCTGCAGTCAAAGTCCTGGGAAGAGAGATCAATGTGACAGAAACACGACGTGACTTTATGTTGCCACGGGCTGCTCAGAGGAGCCAGAGAAATCATTTAGCCCCACGATAATAGCCTGGATAAGATAAATATGTGTTATTATGCCACATGGTCACACTCGCTCACACAAGATAAAACGCAATCCTTTTGTTTCATATGAAATTATTTTCGCTGACTCTAGTATTTAGTATATTTAAAAGTTACTACATTCTGCGCATCAAATAAAAACGAAATAATAAAAATGGTATTTATAGGCTGTAAAACACAATTTAGACCTTCGCGTGGTGAAATGAAATGGAGCCGAACTCTCAACTGATAACGAAATAAACCAAATATTAATATATATTTATTAATATATATTGAAATATAAAAATCTAATGTATTTATTCTTAACATTTGTCAGAAACTATAACGTCGACCAGCGATCCGAGCAGAAATGCACCCTCTTACATTTCCTCTAACATCAGTTTATAGCTTCATAGCACAGCTTGAGCTCAGCGAAGCTCATCTTCGATTTTCAAAAATACATGCGAAAGTGACATCATAAAAAAAATCTTCTTAATAAAGAATCTCGGTGGTTTGTCGTCTATTAAAGTGTATTTATGGCAGGCCGCAGGAGACACGGCGACTCGGCCTTTAATACCATTCGGGACGTCTCCGGTCTCCGGTCCGTTCATTAATCCGTCCGTCAGTTGTCCGTCAGGATGAGTGGAGTCTGTCTGTCTGACGGTCTGTCTGCTTCCCTTCATCTTGTAATGGCCGAACACTTGAGGCCGATTTGCGAAACGGCGTTGCACCACACACACACACACACACACACACACACACACACACACACACACACGCAGCCTGCAGATATTTATTGGATGCATGAGAAATATTCGGCATCAGTACTTTCACTTTATTATTTACATTTATTATGTGGCCCATAATGCAGGACATCCACACATGATGCAGTGAAACGCGTGGAATCTCATCTGAACAGTTTTTTATAAAATCATTAGAGATCAATATTATTCTACTATTTAGTCGAATTTGACTTTATTTTTATTCCGTCCCTGCACGTGAACATGGGCTAAAACTAAAGGATATAAAGCAGTTAAAGCCATCGTTACTCTCACGTCAACAGTTTGCTCCTTTCTTCTGAATAACACATATAAAAAGTGAAATGTGTGCTTGTTGAGATATTTACAGGCCTACACTCTGCTTCCACTGCTCACATACCAAGAAGATGTGTCACAGCGCAGGTAACTCCTGAGCTGTGGAGATCAAACTGGCCTCCTTATCTTGGGCCTCCATTATAATCGGAATTGGAACTTCATCACCCTCATATTTATAACAGGTTTGGATAGTATCTTCAGACAGAGCATGTTTGACAGAGTGCGATGCTGACATATAGCTGAATTATTATCAAATCAACTTTATCGATTTATTTATATCACAGGCATTTTAACATTTATTTAAAAATTTTAATTTTCCAAATCATTATATATTGAGAGATAGACAGATATAAAGACAACATTTGCACAATGTAAGACACATCACTTATCACTGTTACTTCCAGACAAGGTAAAACAAGTTCCTGAAACCTTGTCATTAAATCACATGACTGCAGGAAGGCCCTCAGCACTGACGCTGAGGTTTCTCTGTACACTAACAACACATGGGACTCTCCCTTGCATTGGTAGGTTACTTTGGCAATAGGAAGCATCTGGATGGTCTGACACTAAAGAGAGAGAGGGAGAGAGAGAGAGGAAGAGAGGACAGTTGGTCAACAAGATGAACACGTCCCACACTGGAAAACAGACTCTGCAAAACCTCTGAATACATTTTAAAAATCAAAGTCTTGGTGCTCTCTCAGGGGCCTGTCGGAGGTTTGGATGAGGTTTGGAGCCCTGTAGGGTCAGGGACCCGATAAACCTGCATCACACACGGTCAGCATCTCATTACCAGATGATTCTTTTGTTGTAACATTATTCTTTTTCTTTTTCTACTGATGGTTTTTATCATGTAGTCAGACTGGATTGTTCAACGACGTGCTCGTCCACGTCGGTAAGCCTGCAGAGGTTAATGAATAGACTTAGTAGAACAAGTTTAAACATAAAAAGGTATCAAAGGAATAGTTGGACATTTTGGGAGATAAAAGACAAGCTGGATGCCACTCTCATTCAATACGGAGCCAGGAGATGGTTAGCTTAGCTTAGCATAACAACTGGAAGCTGGGGAAAACAGCTAGTCTTGCTCTGTCCAAAGGTAACAAAATCTGTCCACCAGCACCTCCAAAGCTCACTGATTAACATGTGACATTTTGTTTGCTGGAGTCTCGGCTGGTTGCCTGGCAACCCTCACAATCACCACCAGGAAGTCGCTGCTCTTGGCCAAGAGATAGTCCGGCACAACCCCCCCCCCTCATCAAAAAATAGAAAGAAAAAGAAGAATTTGAATATTTGCATTCTTTTTCATCTGTTTACACCCCACCTCCCCAGGTCCCTGTCACCCGCATGATCTTTTATTTAATTATTGCGAGCAGTGCATCTTCCCAGATGGTTTCCTAAAATATTTGATGTCCTGTAGTGACTCGATCTGTTGCGGCAGGAAGGTTTAAACGCTGCGTTTCAACCAACAACAGCTCTAAAACACTGGTATTGTCGTGAGTGACGACTCTGTGCTGTCAGTTTAGTTATCTCAGTGACCAAAGTACATTCCTTAACTCTGCTGGTTTTATGCTGTCATGTTGTAACAGAGGCAGCAGGAAAGTCTTCTGTGCAAATATCAATCTGTGATGTTGGGATTTTACTTATTAAATCACTAAAGTGAAAAATATGGGACTACTTATTTTGGGGAAAACTAAACCTTCTCCCTACACATATGTATGATTAGTGATCTGCATGATGGACATCCTGCTGGACACAGAAAGGATATTGCACTAAGCTGCATGATGGGAATTGTAGAATCCAGCATTTTTCAAGCTTGAAAAATAAAACATGTCTTAAAAATATATGTCTCTTAAATTACTGAGAAGGCAATATTAAAATGTGCATTGAAAGTAGGGCTGCCCCTTTAAGAAAACATTACATATGGGGTTTCATTTGTTACCACTATGATGGTACAACTTGGAGACAACTCTAGTCTTACATTTTATTCTGTAAGAGCATCTTGTTTTATTTTATATGTTGTATATCTTATGCCAATTTTATTTTCTGGGTTTTGCTTTGTTCTTTTGCCATTTTTTCTCTTTTGTAGTATATATATATATATATATTCTAATTAATGAATTCAGCCATTTTTCTTTACAAATGAAACCCATTGGAATCTGAAAAACATAGCAACAGTGCAAATATACACATTTTAATACATGGGTGTACAGTGGTATTTATACTCATGTGACCAGATCTTTTAATTTTGTTTGTTTTCATGTTGCTATTAAACTTCAATAAACTATATAAAAAAATCACTTGTGGTAAACATGATTTCACTTCAATGAAGAAATAAGAACAAGCATATAAAACACATACAGTGAGCGTACACACTTGAGAGGCGGTTGGGAATGTTGCTCAGACAATGTAGGAAGGTGAAGCAATCAACCTGCAACAGGTGTGTGTGTGTGTGTGTGTGTGTGTGGGGGGGGGGGTCAAACATGTTAGTAGGTTTATTTACATTTAGATTAAATTATCTCAGACCTGTGGGACCTCAAAGTGTGGAATTACAAAAGAATTTAAGAAACAATTCAAACTGAACTCATTGTTATGAAATATTTTTCCATCATAGTACGTTGTTATTCCAAAATGCCCAAAAGTCTATTTTTATGTCAGAATGACATTTTCCCCAATGACTGTTTAATTACATGCCCATTTGCCAGCTAGACAGACCCCAGAGTAACACTCTTCTTTAATGTGTGTTTTTCTTTGATAAAAATATTTAAATGAACACCTTGCCATCAAATTCCATCCATCGACAAAGGCTGAGATGTGCCTGAAAGCTCTGGAAGAAAGCTACTCAGTGGATCAAATCAAACTTAAAAATGTTACTTTTCACTTGGTCAGAGGTGCTAAAAAGTTCACAGCATAAAGAAATAGAGACAGACCATGAAGCTGTACGTCGTCATCTCTGTTCTGCTTACCTGCAGTATCTGTACGTTTCTCCCAACTTACTATTTCTCACGCTCATGACATAAAAAAAGAAGGAATCACACCATTAATAATCAAACAAGTATTGGCTTTCCCTCAAATGACCTCATCCTCAGTAATGATAGAAGGGATTTCAATTGATTTTGTACATTTTGCACATTTTACCCAACCATACACTCTGTGTGCACCACATGCCGTAACCCCGACCTTTCAGCCTTGAGAAAAAGCCAACGCGATGGTTTAACACGTGGAATAATTCTTGTCTCTCAGTACGGGAGTCAGATAGCGACCTTATAAATGAGGTGATTGGTGAGGGCCCGCTCCGCCACAGCCTCATTTACACAGTCCATCACGGTGCTCCACACGGCTGTGTGTCGGGGGGCCCGTGGCACTATTACAGCTCCCCCCGGTCAGTCTGTGGTTATGTCAATAAAAACTGGGATCCGCAAATGTGGCGCATTACCGCTGCCGGCCACATATCTGCTGTTTTAGTGGGTTTTTGGAAATGTTTCTGTGGACTGACTGATAGGCCTACCCACCAGGGAGGCATTGTCTCTGGACAGAAATGCCTTTTAACTTTGATCACCCACTAATGCTGCGCCACTGTCCTTTACAGCTGCATTCTTTGTGCTGGAATGGAATTTCAGCCTCTATCTTCATTTTACATACACATGCCTGCAAGATAAGTTAGGAATGCCCTTAAGGTATTTATTGGCTTTGAGAGAACAGGCTAATGTGTGTGTGTGCTGTCAGTCTTGTTGTAGAGGCTTTTTCTCTAATTTCTTGTCAGTGGTGCAAATTGATGCTATGATCCCTCCAGATAAGATCTCCCCAGTCTTCATTCATCACTGAGAAAGCGTTATCAACCCAAGTCAACCCCAAACCCATAACGAGCAGTAAGCAAAGACATGTTGAAATAGCTCAGAGAGGACTGGTGATGGTGCAGAAGAAAGTTAACAGAGGAGCCAAAGCCCAGATACCAGATACAGCTCAGTTCGGCTCAGGGAGGCAGATCTGAGCTGCGCTTCTCCGCTCAGCTTGATGGCAGATGACTGTGTTCCCATACGTAGCGAGTACGTTCAAATCTTGGCTGTCTCCTGTGGCTGGATGTCAGCGACGTGTGGAGGTTGTCTCGCTGGTCTGGAGACACAGCAGAATGCGATGTATGGTTACAATCAGTCTGAGACAAGATGTGCAGTCTGGCCACAGACCAGAGCCCTGGTCACCCTATGACTGTGTGTGTCTATCAATGCTGTCATAAATAGAATATACCTTTAAATCCTGCAAACTGCATGATTTCTGTGTTTGTGTTGTTACGGTTTATGTTTTAGAAGATTGGAGTCGTCTAATAACGAGCAATTATCAGGTGAAAACAAGCATCATCTGCATTGTAAAAGCTTTAATTAGAACATACATACTGTATGGTCACTTGTTTCTTTTAGTCAGTATTTTCTCAAACGTTCTGTATTTTATTAATCTCGTCTCTCATTCTGTGTGGAACCTCAGGAAGTTGTTGGTTTGGTTGTCAAACAGAGACGGATATCACATTTCTGTCACTAAGAGATGTACACGCATCATCACATGGTATCCTATTCCACTAACTGAACTCCACACAATACTGTTTGTACTATCATACAAGGTAAATATGGGTTATTCTTGATTTATCTAAATCAATGATTTCCTCCGAAGAACGTGTGGTTTGGTTGTGGTTGCGAGATCTATCCTCCGTCACTGTATCTGCCCTCCAGCTCACTATCAGTGGGGAAACTCCTCCAGCAAGTTCCCTTCACCCCTTTAGACCAGAAAATGTCCATCAATGAAGAAAAACTAAACAGTCTGGCTAAGTAGGAATATAAGAATAATATTTTAGCGGAAACTTCTCATTCAGTCAATATTTGTTCTGCTCCTGTGCTCAAAATGAACCTTTTTAACAGATGATATCTCAGACTGGAGCTACATTGTTCCCATGATGGAGGTCTTCTTTGCAAATGAATCATCGTATTCTGCCACAAGCCTTTCCCAGACCTCCGGCAGACGGCCGCGGGCCGTGCCAGGTGGCCAGGGGCCCCACCTCTTCCCTTTAAGCCGTGGCTCTGGTCTATGCTGTGGTCAGAACTTTCTCCTCTTCCCTTCCGGCCCTCAGTTGAATTTTCCCAGAAACATGCCAGTGTACACAGGGAGCAGATAGAGGGGAAGAAAGGATTCAGAGGTTTGGAAAACTCCCCCTGGTGCTCTGCTCGCTGGGGAATGTGAAGTAGGAGTCAGGCTAATCTCCAGCGCCCATGAGAGACTGGCTCCTGTCTGCCTGGCTGCCACTTCACTATCTGTGTGTTTCATTTCATCCTGTCAGGCCCTATCTGGGCTGCTGGTGCTGCTACCACTGCTGGGTTCAGGCGCAGGGACAGCAGGGCCAGCAGGGCCAGCAGAATACATCACACAGGTCTGGGAACACTTGTGTTTATTGTCCTTCAGTGGAACTGTATTGTGTTGCCATTGGATAATATTCTGTCTATGATCCTGAGCCAATGTAAACTAAGAAAATGACTTGTTTGACGTGTGGAAGGTTTTGTTTGGGGTAATGCATAAAAAGGACGACACAGATTGTTTTATATGCATCAAAATACAGCGTTACACAAAACACATGCATTATATCTGACATATCTGAGCAAGACTGTGCTGTGTCTCACATTGCGTCCGTCCGTTAGTACACATACAGTCAGTACACCGTGTACACCGTGTACTGACTTGTGTAGTGTGTTCATTGTGACAGACAGTGTCATCTCAAATCCTGTACTGCTGCTTTGTGTTTGCTGGAAATGACCAAAATATCTGCCAGCTAGTTCGTTCACTTGACTTCAGTTGAGTTTGATGAAAAATGAACGTGCTTTTACTTTTAGCCATAACAATCCCAACCACCACTGCCATTTTCATACTTTGGTGGTCCCTCCCCTTCCGCCACGTAGCCTAGATGGCACATGGCTCTGCACTCGAAATACTAAGTTTGAGTGTGCAAGTATGCGATTTGGGACGCAGCTTAAGAGTCTACAGCCACGCTAGCAGCTCTGTGAGCTCTGTGTTTATTACATCTCTCGCACAGATGTCTCGCACAGCCTAAAATAGAAATAAAAATGATTCAATTGAACATTTCAATTTTTCAAGAAACAATGTGCTGGTTCCAGCTTCTTAAATGTAAAAATGTGTTGCTTTTATTTGTCATTTATGACAATGAATGAAGTCTTTGGACAAAAAAGCAATTTGAAAACGTCCCTTTGGGCTCTGGGAAATTGTGATTCACATTTGTGACATTAAATACACTGAACAATTGATTGATTAATGGTGAAAATATCGATTAATCAATAATGACAATAATAGTGGACTGCAGCCCTAAAGAAGAGAAAAACAACTTTACATTGACTTCATGGGTGCCTCTGATCTGGTTCTCTCTCTTCTCCTTCTGTGTGAACGCTATCCTTGAGTTGCCTTTTGTCTCCTCTGTATTAATGAAACCTGTTGCGTGTCTGTCTGTAGTGGAAGAGGCACCCTGCTTTATTCCTCCTGATGTATTTTTACACTGTTAAACTGTATATTTGTGGACTTTGAGGGTGTTTAATGTGGTTTGCTAGCCCTGTCAGACAAAATCTGATTTGATTGGCTGTTCAGGGTGCAGGATGCATGTCTTTTACGTCCTTGCAGCAAAAAGTTGCTCAAATGTTCCTTGTGCTTTCAAAAAACATCACTTGATCCACAACAGGACTTCCTGCTCAGGGTTCTCACTCTCTCTGTGCCGAGTCTTATGTTACCTTGTAATGTTGAATTACTGTTACTTATCATTAATCTACTTAATCTCCTGCCGATTGAGCCTTTTTTTTTTTTTTGACCAAACAATGATGAAGAGTTAAATAGGGTGTGAAACATCTTCCCCCACAGTCCCATAAAAGGCCAATTTACACAGATCATTTACCCGCGGTTCAGTCGCACAACACAGAGCCTCGCGACCAGCTGTCACACAGGCTGCTGGCAAACAGGCAACACTGGCAATGCTGTATGTGCATGTGTGTGTGTGGGGAGGAGAGAGAGACCCAAGGGTGCTTTCCTGGGCTTGTGTGCATATGTGTTTGTGTTTTGCTGCTGATGTTGCTATCTGCATGTATCTATGGTGATTTCTATGCCCAGTGTTTGCTCTCAGTGGTCAAACGGCACAAACACAGGCCACTGGAGATGAGCTAAAGACACAGAGTGTGTGTGTGTGTGTGTGTGTGTCCTGGAGGGCAGAATTATTGTTTTATGTTTCTGTGTCACAGACTGGATCACAGGACCGAAGCAGGACTCAGACGGAGGCTCTTGAACTTAAAACTCCTAAAATCTCACACGTTGGGGAGGTCACAAAACATCCAACAGACAACACACTTCTGTGATACAAAAAGGACAAAACTTTAAATCTCTCAAAGTAACAAACTCAACATCACACGAGGAAAAACAAAAGAGATCTGAACGATAGGTAGTTTCTAGAGTGTTCAGGGACAAGACGTGACCAACTGGCACAGGACTGGGGGAGATGCAGACAATATATAAACACAATGTAATGGGAAACAGGTGAAGACAATCAGACTGGTGGGAAACACATGAGGACAGGAAGTTAAGGGACGTGAAACAGGAAATGACCAGACAGACACAAGACAATTTCAACTGAGCAGACCTGACGAGACACCACATTATGTACATATCACTCACGCATCACTTGCTTTTAGGTAAAGGTTGGATGAATGGAAACTATCTTGTACTGTAATACTAAAAACAGTATAGCAAGCAAGCGAGTATAATCCTGCAATGTCGTAAAATAGAATTATAATAGAATTCAAAAACCAACCTGTCCACCATCCACAATGTTTAGACATGTTTGACTTCATCAGGCAACAACAGAGGACTTAGCTCTGGCCTGGTCTCCAGCAATTCCTAAAGGCTCTCTTGCTGCTAAATGTCGACTAGCTAATCGCTAACTTTGTGTGCTGGGCTGCTGCTGGAAACCCTGCTGACGAGAACCTGAGACTGCTCACACATCATTGTCATTTCATCGAAAATGATCAATTATATGAAAAAATACACATTTTTAAACAGTGTAAAATAATTTCCTTAGCAGACTTACAAAATTACAGTTGCACCATCTTCAATTAGGAAACAACTGACTGAACTTGCTTGATGGAGTGCCAGTAAAGCCAAAGTGACTACCGTGCTGAAGCCGGCTGGAAGAACAGTCCACACCTGCGTGGCCTGAAGTGCCTTGCAGACAAACAGAGAGGCAGGGCCTCATGTCTGGGGTGTCGGTATCAGACCTGCTCTTATCTTGAGTAAATGCCTCTCCACACATGTGTCTGTCTCGCTGCCAGCTGGAGAGCTGTTGGAATGCTCAGGTAAGCACTTTACCTGGTTCACCTCCCTACAGCTCTAACTCCACTCCTCTCTTTTCTCTTTCAGTCCGCTCCTCTGTGAACTGCTGTAGATGTCTGCTATCTCTTCTGACTGTCTGAATTCTTGGCCATCTCTCTGCTGTCGTATGTATCGTGTGCCTCGTAAAGGCCCTGAAAGCCTTACTCAGTGAGCTTCTTACTATGAGCATTTTGGTTGCTTCAAATGAGAAATCTGCATTTGTGTTTTTACATCTGATCTTCTCTGCAGGGCTCAGTTTAGAAAAGGTAATGTCACATATTATGGTGCACCAATCAGACGTAAGACATTTGTGTTGGCTTAGATGTTATATATAGGTCTGGTGTACATTGATTGTTGTTTTCCTGGTTAGACAAACAACTGACCAATCAGAGCGTTGTAGGTAGCTTCCTACGTAGCTAATTAGCTACCTAGCTCCATGTTTGACCTCAGCAATCCCTATGGGAAAAGTATTTTCCCCCCCTGCAAGTTATCTAGTACAGGTTGATCTCACAGCCTGGAAAGACGAAATATTTGCCTGTGGTGAAACAAGAATTTAAATCAGAAATTTCTACTCTGTTCTGGTTTTCTCTTTTTTGCTGGAACTACGTTAAGTTGTTATGCAGGCGTGAAATATTGGATTCAAAAATGTTATCTTTCTGGGCAGACACCAAAAATCTGTGGCATAAAAAAAACAACCTTTGTAGATACAACCCACAGCTGGATACAACAAAAAAAGTTTTGAACACCATGTGACTGAATCACAGAGTAACGCCACACGCTGGCTGAAGTCAGGAATGGGGCAAGTTAGCTACTTAGCTACATCCAGGTGTGGATGAGATCGGCATAGCTGTACAAGCTGAAAAGTGCTCCTAGCAACCAACAGCTTCAATGTAAACTGAAGATGACGTCAGCATGATGACTACATCACTCACTGTGCATTGGTTGGGACAAAACAAATAAACACTTCTCCCCAACAGGAAAGCAGCAACAAAATGGACAGGAAATGTTCAAAGATTCAGTTTGATTATCAGGTATGTTGATGTTTCCAGACCACCGTCAATCAGTCACTTTTTATATGTAATAAATAACGCCTGAGAAGTGTTAACTTTCATTTAGTCACAAACATTTAATGAGAGAAATACTTGCTTTGAAACCAAGTTGTAGGGGTTTTAACACCTTTTCTCTTTTCCATATTCTTTTTTCTGACCCTCCTGACTTTCTTTCATACAACCATTGCTCGTGCTTTGTAGTGTTGTAGTCAGCGAACAACATAGAAGCCTTACCCACTGCTTTTAGTCATAAGTGAGCTTTCACATACAGAATGCACACTGAAAGACATGCTTGCAAGTTCATTCACTTACACAAAGACTGACCACCCTACACACACACACACAGACAGACAAACACACAAACACACACACACACAAACATACAAAGCTGATAGCGAACTAGGAAATACTTGTAATAGCCTGACTGACCTTGAGATAGAACAAGCTCACTCAGCACACGTATGCACACTAGAACACATATAAACCATTAGGTCTCAGTTAAAACAGAGCCACGCTGAAGCAACACAGGTTGCACTGCTGAAGCATGTGACCCTGCAAACTGACCCCTAAATCGAACATGGTAACATGTTTCATGAGGTTCTCACACAAGCGCTGCACTCAGTGGGAGTGATGGAAAAGACAGTGACATTTCACTGTTCATGTATTATTTATTATTTGTATTATTATTATTGTCATGTAAGAAAAAAACACAATCGAAAAAATTCAAAGAAGAAAACGATGAAAAATAAAAAGATCAACAAGAAAGAGATTTTTTAAAATGTAATTAAAAAGTTCAAAAAGTCCTTATGACCGAAGCATTTGTTCACAAGCAGCTGAATACGGAGTGTTTTGGCCTGTTTGTAGAGCCACCGTCTAATCATTAGCTGAGGTTATGCAAGAGCCATCACCTGTATCAGCTTCACCGGGTGATTATGCTGACCGTTGGCTTCTCTTATCACCAGCTCACACAAACACAAATATACACAGAGACAATTCAGAGTGTTCAATCTGCAGGAAACATTGGGCTTCAAAACGTGAGGCTTTTATGGACACACATACATTTCTTTTATCAGGTGACCATTATTAATGCAACATGCTGCTTGTTAAATAACATTGTATTCTTAAACTAGATTGTGCTCTTTATGTAATTAATTATATTTTAAAGTGTGATCCCTAATGCACTTATTCTATATAAGCCACTCCCCTTGCCGTCAGGATAAAACAAATGATCCGCCCCTGCCACACCCCTCTGATGAAGCCCTTTAATTGAATTTTAAACCTGGAATCAATGTTTTCGCTATGTAATGATTTACAGATGTGTTTCGCAAATTTGAGTCCTTCTTTGGGGACAGAGTTTGCATTTCTTTGCCTGCCCCATCTGCAGACGCTAGATCCAGTTTCCTGATCACAATTCATCCAGAGCAAATCCTTTACTGTTGGGCCCCTGGTGCTCTCATCATGTACAGAGGACACAGACTGACTGAACAACGTACTATTGATGGCAGCTTTTTATATTTTGGCCCAATAAACAAATCACCCAACAAATGTGTAAGTAATCTAATTACAAGCAACTAACACACAGTAAACCTGGCGCTTTTGGGGCCCCTGAAGGTATGAGGCCCCGGTTTACTCTGCCAGGTTGGTAATCCAGGTTTGCTGACCACCCTCTACATGTGCTGAGAGACATAGGGGTGCTGACCTGCACTATGACCCTGCCCTGACTTCCCAAAAATGCTCTCCTACAATTTGTTTTGTTTGAATTTCTCTGTGAAACTGAATCATGTGTGAGGAAGGGACAATGCTCTGTGTGTGTGTGTGTGTGCACGGCGTTCTTTATTTTATAGTTGTTATAAATCATTTATTGATACCGAATTTCATCTGTAAATGATTTTATAAATGGCAGGTCAAAAAGACCCAAAGACAATCATTGAAAAACAGTCATTACCTGTTCTCCTGAAGGGGTGGGGTCCAACAAAAGTCATCACATTTATTGCTGAAAAAATGTATTCAAGGTGTTTTACTGCTGTTTACCTTATAAACGGATAATTTTTGACCCTAAAGACAACTGCAGGGTTAATGATGAGCTTTTATTGCACTCAGTGTGCAGGAGGTGCTGTACAGAGAGTCACCAGCAGGGAGCAGTATGGGCATTCTCATCGGTGGCTGTGACAGGTCCCTGCACTGCGTCTATAGGCTGAGAGACTGCAGTCAAGTAACAGTAGCTTCTCTGGACTCAATGTTCTGATCCAACACTATACTGTGTATTTACTGCTACAGTATGCCAACAGCCCATTTGCTCACATTTAAACTACGTCGGCTATAGTGTTGTTTCTTCACAGATTCCTGCTAGAGCAACACATCTGGGAGAACATATTCACTATATATATATATATATATGTATATATATATATATACATATAAGTATTTATTGGATTCTTCTAATCTTCCAGTTTAAAAGGTTTGTCAGTCTGTAATGTGGAAATCAATGGACAAGATGTGACAATGTTTTATCCACTTTACACACACACTTTACATTTCATAGTGAGATGAAAATATTCCCGGTGGTTTACTAAAGGTTGACATATGTCTTTCATACCTGAACTACGTTTTCAGTTGATAGTGTTCATTTAAGAACCCCTGTGGGCTTCTGTCATCTCTCTGCTCACTGTTGTGCAGATGAAGTATCATGCTCTGGTCTAAGTGATTTAAATAATTGGCGTTTTTGTGGCAGATTCCTTGGCGGCTGACCTCACTCAGAATGAATTGCGTTTACTCCCAGTGGCACACGTATTGATGAAACACGTGATTTGTTTGAAACTGTAACATGAACACTATACTGCCAAGCTTTGTTGCATCTTTTTAATGCCTAATGCTCTCTTCTCATTGGCTGTGCACATCAAGGCTGCTGGCTTCCGATATCCTGTGACCTCTGTGGGACAATAACGTGTGATCAGTTATGCCTCAGTGCAGACTTGATTATTTCTTATGATTCTTAAGAGGTCAAGCGTATCTGTGTCTTCTTAAATATGTTTTGCACATTGTCTGCCGATGTCCAATTTTACGCTGGAGATATTTGAGTGCTTTTTAAAGGTGTCTCTTTCTTGTTGTCTCTTCCTGTCTCTCTCTCCAGGAAGGGGTCGGTCATCAGGGACTTGAGTAATAGCTCCTAGTGTGTTCTCCAATGTGAGAGAGAACAGGAGGCATGCTGACCATAATCATATTAGGCAGCACTTCACTAAATAAAGCAAAAGGCCCTTCTCATCAAATCCACACAGCCACTAAGTGGGCCTCGGAGGCACTGCTGCACACTCAGGTGTGCGTATGAGTGCATGTGTGTGATGGAGAGACAGCGTGAGTGAGTTTGTGTGTGTGTGACGGGTGGAAAGACAGAGAGAAAAAGAAATAAATGCATTTTTACCAGAGCTTGGCAATTCATGACACAAAGCAAAATGCCATTTATTTTTTTCTTGTAATCACATCTTTGCATTATATCAACAATCCTCCAAGAATTGTAAGCAATTTATGTACAGGCACGGTACATAGTGCACACACAGACAAACTCGCTGTCTATTAATAAATGCTTCATCGAATTTTGAGCAGCGTGTCCTTGCAGCCCTGGGCTGTTCAGGTTTGCTGTCCAAAGCTGTTTTTGACTACGGGGAGTTTCTGCATGAGGGAAATTTGAGCTTGTTATAAAGAGAGAGAGAGAGAGAGAGAGGCAGACAGACAGACAGGAGGTTTGAATGCGCGGTGTCCTAGAGATCCCCATGCTGTTTATTAGAATGTGGCTCTAGGGGTCCTGCCCAGGTAGCTATTCTTGGACAGCACTGAGGTCAGCATATCAACAACAATAAGACCTTTACAGACCTGCGACCAGACCAACAGTTGTACAGTACACACTTTGCAAACCAAATTGGGTTTAATAGCCTGTAATGTTGGTGAATCTGTAACGATGTTTTTGCTTGCCCATAGAGAGGTGAGAGGTCAGGAGATGCAGTGTTTTGCCAAAACAAGAAGCCAGGTCCTGAAGTTGAGGACCAACTATCTGCTGTAAACCACTTTCAAACCTCCCCTGAGATTCTGTCGCTCTGTCCTTATTTCACACTGCTAATTTGGGCCACACAACAGCGACTCGACACAGTCTGGATTTTAAATCCTTCTTTAAAATCCAAAATCCGTCAGTGCAAAATGAGGCCTGCCTGCATGTGTTGCCCTGTATGTGGGTTACTCTACAGGTGCAGATGGTCAGTGATCTAGAGCTTGATTGAACACACACGAGTTTAGTACAGTTGCCAGCAGGTCAAAACATTACAAACACATTAGAATAATATAATCCCATAGCATTGACATACACAAACTGATATATACACACAAACACAAATGATCACCATATAAAGTTCAAATAGTGAATGTGTTAACAAGCAGCTCCCTATTTACAGCAGACACAGAGCAACATTAGCATTCAGCTGGAGTCTTGTTTCTGGCCACCTGATGAATGGAAGTCACTCTCTTACTCTCTTTCAGCTTTATTTTACTCTCCAGCTCCACTATGTTCACCGCTGGGCAGGTATACTGTACAGCTTTTATAGCTTTTTCACTGCAAAGAAAACAACCTCTGCCTGCGGTTTTCTGGTAACAACACTGATGAGAGCAGAGAGAGTCAAGAGTAAAGTTTAAAGGCCCACAAACAAAAAAACAAATGATCTGAAAGATGCTCAAATGTTGTGTAGAGCTGAGGGGAACTGCAGAGCTGGGGATTCATCTCCATGGGTTTGTCTCTATGAGCGTCATTTCCCCCCCAGTGTTAATGTAAAGATATTGATTAAAGATGCTGTATCTTTAAATCAAGGCCAATGTTCTGTTGCGGACAGTGATGCTCTTCTGTGTTGCACATGATGAGGATGAGTTACATCCCACCAGTGAGCTTGTGGTTATTACAGAAAGGTTCTCATGACACAGAATGCCAACACTGCCTGACCCCCCCATCCCTTCTGCCCTAACCCAGGCTTGTCATGTCCCAGTGGTGGGTCAACAGCCCGTGACCGTGGATGAGCAGGTCCTGGGCTAGTGAGAGCCTCAGTCTGTGACACTGGTGAACAGACCGCTGCCCTGTGTTTTACAAAGTGTCCCCAGTGAGCAGACAGCAGTGGAGAACATCTCCTGTCCTGAGGGGGGTGGCACAGAGGCCGGACCATCCACCAACCAGACTGAGACCTGCAGTCAGTCAGTCAGTTGAGACCAGTTGTGTTTTCAGTAAAAAGTCATGGAGGACAGAGCAAGATAGATAGATAGATGTACTTTATTAAGGAGGGGACATGTCTGTGTTGCAGTAGTAAAATGGAACAATAAAATCAACATAACAAGAATCAGAGAATGTGAAGCAGAGGGCTGAGCTGACCTCTTTGGACCATTGTCTGGATTAATGACTAAATCGAGTGATAACATTAATACACCAAGTCCTTCAGACTTTGCAAAAGAGAGAGAGAGAGAGAGAGAGAGAGAGAGAGAGAGAGAGACATGACCGGAGAGAGGTAACAAACCCTTGTCCCCTCCCCTCTCCCCCCAGAAGCTCTGAGGATCGATGTAGATATTCCAAAGTGTCTGTTATTTGATGGAAAAGAGGGCTTTCAGCAGCATCAGCAGCTTTCTGTTGTGTCTCCCAGTGAAGCTGCAATGTCCACACCAATTGTTCAAAGTAACAGCTGCTGAAAATGTGAGGGCCCAGTGTATTGACAGTCTGGGTGCTGATATGAGGAAAATAATGGGAATGACGGCATTTCAAGGAAAGAGGTTCACATTCAACTCTAAGTTATCATCCTCTATATAAAAAGCATGGACGTAATCCTGAACAATAGGCCTGTACTCCAGCTTTGATAATCTACCAACATACTGTAACTACTGTATATCCCACTTCTCATTCATATCTACTGCATATGCAACACGTCAAGAATGATCATTACCGTATTTTTGGTGTTGTGTATATTTTGTATTTGCACCTTATTAATATGACATTATTTGCACCCTTCCTACTGTGTAGTGCAACTGCTGCACAGCACTTTCTCGTTGGATGAAAAAAGTTCTATCTTATATTATTGTAGTTGACCAGTTTAAGTTTTGACCAGATGATGGAGCTGGATGAAAAGTCAGTAGATGCCAAACTCAGTTCATCCTGAAGGGGGCACAAATGTCCAAAATACATAGTAATATAACCAACAGGAGTTAAGACATCTGACAAAAAAACTAATGTTAACCTCATAAACCTTACATTGTGGGTGCTGGAGGACCAGTCAGGACATCAGTAAGAGTCCTTTTTCT
>JAVQJD010080065.1:0-13038 GCA_036023655.1 Nannoperca australis
CTAGTTCCTGTTCCAAGACTCCACGCCCCAGTGGAGCCAAGGACTACAGACCTGTGGCACTGACCTCCCACATCATGAAGGCCCTGGAAAGACTTGTCCTGGAGCAGCTCCGGCCCCTGGTGCAAACATATGGGGACCCTCCCTCTACACCTCTACACCCTCTATTTTTCTACTGTTTATTATTCTTTTTTCAATAACTTTATTGAGCATTGTAACTGTATCAAAAAGCTATTTCCCTTCTGGGATTAATAAAGTATTTCTGATTCTGATTATATATATATATATGTGAGGAAAGGAAATGTTTTTCTCTCTCAGGCATGATGTATTATGTGTAAGCTATTAGCCCATCCTCCCTTCTACTCCTTTATGTCTTCTTTCAGTTATCCACCCGCTCTACAGAGGACACCAATAAAGAATGCACAATGCCCTCAGGAGGCTGCGATTCTTCTCTGACATGCTATCAGTCACATGCACGCACACACACACATTCACACGCACACACACTGAGGCAGAGACATACATGCATCCCTCAGGATGGGGGTGAATCAGGATAAAGAACTGCAATAACACTGCTTTCATTTCTGCTTTATCTGTACTGTGACACACATACAAAATGTATATGCACACACATTCAAACACACAATGACAACCGTGTAAACGTGGCCCAGCGTGCAGGTGGTTATGTAACTATAATTCTCAGTAGTAACAGTAGCAGAAATAAAATGAGATGATAGAAGTGAAAAACAAGTAAATAAAGGATAAGCCTCTCTGAGTGTATTTCAAAAACTTCCTGTGATAATTAGAAGATTGTCATGGGTTGCTGGTGTCCTCTAGTGTTACAACACGTGTATTAATTTACAGGTAAAATGCCTCTCCTATGTTTATATTCCCATCTTATGAACAGAAGGTGAAGAAAATGTGCTTTAGGTTAACATTAACTCAAAATCATATTTAATTCATGTTTAAATTATTTCATTCTTTAGGCCACTTAAGTGCCATCCTAAAGTGCCTTTAACATTGTTTTGGCCAACGTTTTAGCAAAGACTTGCCTAGTTACTCACCTGGAAGACACGTTCAGTGGAATTGTATTTTCGGCCACAACCAGTACGCACTCTCTCACCAATCTGTTTTGGTCTCTACCGACTCCTGAAGAAAATATTTGGCTCTTTAGCTGCTAAATGTCCCACTATATTCACCAGCTAGTGTCTGTGTGCTGTTTGGTGCTGGTGTACAGTTAATGATGTTACATCTGATTGTGAAGCTATGGAGTGCATGTAGCTTTAGCTTTGTATCAAGGCTTGTACCTGCTTTGATAATGTGACATGATTGATTTTGTTTTGTATGCTTCATTTGCTGGCATTAGTTCAGCAAGGGTTTTGACTATGGCTGACATTTCAAGATATAAGAGGGGGAAAACCCTGAAAAATGTGTGTTTTTGTAGTAGAAGAGATTCAAGCAACATTTTGTGAGTCTTGTTTTCAGATAGGTCCAGCCAGTAAGCACCTTTTCTCCAGTCTGTATCTGATTTCTTGAAACTAAGTAAATGCATATTTATCCTTACATTATTTCTGTAACATTGGTATAATCACTACCCTCTCCTCACTTCCACAAGTATATTTAAAAACTTACTTTTGCAACCTCCGTCTCCAAGAGAAATGTTCTGGATTGACATGATTTAAATGACTTGATGTTTTGTAATGTTTTGTTTCCTAAACTCTTACTTCTGGGCATTGCTTTATTGTTTATTTGATATTGTTATCTATGTAGAAACTATCTTTTTTATTATAATTACATATATTAAACTTTTTCAATGTTTTGTTTTGTGGGATGGGGAGTAGACTGCAGGTGTACAGGTGTTCTTTAAAAGAGAACTTAGTGCTGATGACACACTGATGAAGTCTTTACATCCTAACATATATTGATGTTGAAAGCCTATTGGGACTGAAGCAGGGCTGGCCAACATTTGTCAAATGTATGATATAATGTGCTTGTATTAGTCCTATGATCATTGTTCTGGTGTTTGTATATACCACTATGTTGTAGTTATGTGACAGAAGAAAGATTATCTTACCAATCAGCAAAGATACACATAGCAGAATAGCCATCAAAGCCCCAGTGCTGAGGCCCACGGGCAGGAAGATGGCCTCAGCTGAGCAGGTAAGAAGCAGGCCTCGTGCCTCGCAGGAACACACTCTGATGGTGAGGGTGGCTGTGCTGCTCTGGGCAGGGTAACCACTGTCTTCAACAACAACAGGAAGAACATAGACATCCTGCAACCGCTGATGGAAGCCTGAACGACGAGTCACAATACCAGCTGTGTTGTCTGGAAACCAACAGAGGATACTGTTAATTCACTGACAATTTTCCACATAGTGATTATCTTCACTGCAGTCTCACCAACATCTGAGAAATAACATTCTTGAACTCTTGAAGAGTATACCAAAAATATACAGCCACAAGAAGCTGAATTCATGTAGAATAGGCATAGATGAAGTGACTTTCTACTTCAAATTACATTACATTTACAATAAAATGAAGGATTATGGCTAGTGTTCTATAATTTACTTTTTGTTTCCTAAATCTAGAAGAAATAGTGCATTTGTTGGGAACTGTTTTCAGCTACAGATTAATACACATTTGGTGTATGTGGGAAAGAGACAAAATAAATTAACATACATTGTATGTTCATTGTAATGAAGAATCATGTCACCCAGTGCAACAATGTTGTTGATTCATGTATTTTTAATAGTTTTGGGACAATGGAGAATAATAATCAGGCTTTGGATATGAACACATTACTTGTTTGTACGATCTATTTGTTGTTGGTTTGGCTCTGCAAATGGGATTTGTTGACATGAACATGAGTATGGAATATCATCAGACTTTAAAACAAATGTTACAGTTAAACAGACCCACAATTTGATTAATGCATATTCCACCAACAGTCTTTGTGAAATGTTGTCCATTGTGAAGTTTGTTGCATATTACATTTTTTCCCCCTCATATAATAATCAATTTCACAGCCACTGTTAGGAGGCAAGGTCAAACTAAATACCTCTGATCAGCCTCAACCATTAGTGTAATAGAATAACTTGAATCCAAGATGGCAATAAACTTTACATTGAGATATATTCAGACATAAAAATAGCTTTTCTAGGTTAAAGTAAATTTTTACATTATAAAACCTTCATCTTTAAAATATATATAATACAAAAAACAATAATTGACCTTGTTTGCAGTTGGAGGTGTTTGTCAACAGTTATAGACTCTTTTTTATAATGCCGTACATATATCTTTGTATGTCGAAATGGCCACTAGAGGCTCATTGAACTTGAAACGTGTGCTTTTAGTCTCATCAAACTACACCATTTAAAATATCCGCAAACATTTTCTAACCTTTGATCTAACATCTGAAGCCTGATACCTGAAACTAACAAATAGATTTATGGACCTTGTTTCTGCTGTTGTTTTAGCACTCAGGTGGTGGAAACATCAGACATGTTTGGAAATTCTATTACATTTTATAGAAAGGTGGCAAGAAGATTTGATACTCTTGTTAAAAACTTAAGTTGCAACCCTGTCTCCTAGAAATTACATTTATATAAAACTAATCTGCAACAGCAAATACATTTTGAAGGAAATGTAATGCCGGCCGTATTACGTTCACTGGTAACATGATAAGGAAATGTTGTTAATTGAAGTATCTGGCATGTCACAAAAATGTTGATATTAAACAGTAAAAGGTTCACTGACATATTTAATTTGTTTCCTAACAAAATATCTGATCAATCAATCAATACAATATCCACTCGTAGTGAATACAGCATTTTTTATAGTTATATGAAGATTTGGCAGCACTTGGTGAATGCTAGGGAAAGATGGTGGTCTTGGTTTAATACAGAAAAGTGGTTGGAAGGTTACACGTATTTGATTAACTTCAGCGACTATCTGAAATACTGAAGCATCTCATGACATACTCATAATACATTTAATACATGTATAAGTGTTTAACAGCACACCCTCCTGCAACAGGAGGTCACATGTCAAAGAAAATGCATTTCTTTGTACAGTCAATCATTTGTATTAAATATTATAAAATTGTACTCTTTCCAAGCTAATTGCCTTGATCTGGAAACATGGTGGATGGAGATGTAGCCTGACAAGATACACACCATTAAAGTACCTTGTTCCTGTTACATACACACATACACACACACACACACACACACACACACACACACTCAAAAATTACCAACAGTGGACTATCAGACACTGTGTTATACAAATATGGACCAATATTTCTAGTAATTATTTTCTACAAGAATACGCCCTCTCTCTGAAATGACCTATGATGGCATAGTCTCCCATCATGGACTAGATTTTCAGAGCCTGAAAGCAGAGCCAAAAGAGGTGCAAAAGTTTGTGAAAATTTAATGAAAGAGAAACGGGCAGCTTGAGCCGGGTTGCCACGTGGGGACGACCACACCCAAGGATGGCAGAGAACTCCAGAGCTAGCCCCCAAAATACACAAAAAAACATCTCCCTCCTTCCTTCCAGAGCAACTTCTCCTATGGCTATGTGAACCTCCATCGTAACTCTGAAAACCCAGAGTTAAACCTGAAGTTACCTCGATAACCCCAAATTCTGTTTCACAGTACAATACAGTAAAATATAAATCATAAAGTACTTTACAAATGAAATAAAAGAGTCATGATACAATAAAACAGGTTGTAACCATCTTTTTGTTCCCTTTTAAATCCCTCTCACTCACTTCCAAAATCTCGAACAGTGAAGTTTCTGTTGCGAAGCTCTTTGGGGGACTTAAAGAAGAACCTCTGGCCAACAGGAGGAAGGTCCTTATCCACAGCACTGACCACCTGGATCACCTGGTCATGGAGCGAACAGAGAGAGAATCTCCTCAGCACAATTAATCACAGAACCCTAGAGAGAAACGTTAATGGCTTGTAAATGAAAGATTGCTGGTTCAAATATCTTGGCTGGCAGTGAAAACGTCAAAAAGGAAAATAAAACAGGAACGCCCTCTAATCGAGAGGTGTATGTTATTACATTTATTATACATTTCAATTTTGTGCAACTCCCCCACTGAACAGTTTGAACTGATTATAGGAGAGTGTACGGCTATAACATGAGGTCTGAGATCTCAAAATAATAAATCTTTGTTACCCAGGGTAACCATCTAAATAATAAATGTGTATAGTATATGTTCCACACTGTTTGGTTAGTGTAGTCATTAAATCCAATCAGCAGATCAGACACAGTTCAGTTTACCTGTCCAACTCTGGAGTTTTCACAGACGAAAGTATCTGAAGGAAATGCCAGCTCAGGAGGGAACTCGTTCACATCCAGAACGTTGACTGTCACGGACACTTTGACAGACAGCAGAGGGTTGTCTGTAAGGGTCAACATGAAGTCATATGTGATTATACACTTAGTGACACAGCCTGTGTTAATACAACATACTGACAGACAGTGTTAATCTGTGTGACCTCAGCAGAAATGATGGAGACAGAGCACATTATGTGAGACATGAAGAACACAAGTGTAGTGTTAAAAACACAAAAAGTACAAATTATGCATTGTGTGTGTGTGTGTGTGTGTGTGTGTTAACGTAACATAAGTCAGGTGCACCGTTGGTATTGTAAACAAACAAAGCTTGTGTTTTGTCACTTAAATTATGCAGGCTTTAAATTATTTGAATCAGTAATATTTAGGGAATGTTGAGTTGACAGTATATTCACAGGGAGTGTCTCTGCATAAAACTACAGTGTCAGAAGAACAATTATTTGCATGTGATTTGCAAATAAATATATGTAAAAGTGTCTTTTTCTAACATCCATCTCTAAAGGTTAACACACGAGTCTGCACAAAAAGCAGGCTGCAGCATTTACTGTCAGACTGGAAATTCTTTAAATATTGCTGTTTAATGATTGTTTGACTGCCCAGTACCTTACTGTTTTACAATGCCAATGCAATATAACACACTGATCTTAAGCAACAGATCCTTTCACATCTTGACTACAAAATAGTATATATCTCTAACTTTAGCAAAAGACTGGTCAGTAGAAAGAGATGGAGAGAGATGAAAAAGAAAAGCAGAATGAGAGGCATGAGGGACTGGAAGGAGAGATAGAGTTCAAGGAGAAAGAGACTAGTAAGATGAGGAAGAACTGAATGTGAGTGATGAAGATCAGAGAGAGATAGATGACAGAATCAGAGAGAGACAGAAAAGGGAAAAAAAGCTTTTCAAACAAGATGGTGGCACCTAATCCGAGTTTAGCAACCTGGGGGAATTTTCATTCTATAATTAAACACATACATAAGAGTGGGTCTCTGAAACCACTATTAAATGTTAATGTTGTTGTCTGAAAATATAATTAAATAGTTTTACAAAAAACACCATAACTCATTGTCTACTTACTAGCTTTCTAGAACTATAAAAAACATGCCATGGTTTATATATGGGGATGTACAAAGTTTTTTGTTTAGGAACTTTTGGACCCCCCAGAGCTAAACTGAATATGTCGCTTAGTGAAAGACATCTACACTAGTACTGGTTTAAGTTGTGTCCACATTCATCACATCATCATACATACCACATTATTCAGCCAAACCCAAAATGCTGCTACTGTGTCAGGACAGAGCATGTTGATGCCATTTGAAACATGAGTTTTGGCCACTAGATGGAGTCACATACTCAAAAATGTACATGAGCCCCAGCTGTGTGTGTTTTTAAGCTAATCTCAAATGCCTGTCAGATAGTCTTCTCCAATCATTTGGATCATCCTATTATTTGATTTACAATCTTGTGTTTTATCCTATAACCGAACAGTGACAGTCAGAGGATTTATATTATTGCTAATGAGGAGGCTTGGCAGATTTGGGACTGCAGCCCTTTGCCTCCTCAAGTAGATTACAGCAGGAAATCACGTGGTGCACACTGAATGAGTAAAGCTGCTTGTTCAAATGTACTAAATTTAGTTTCCACCACAGTCACTCAATGTATGGTTGGAGTGCAGCTGCAGAGGACTGGGGAGAGATGAGACATGTAACTGATGTAGCCCTTAGGAATTTAGTGAAAATGTTTTGTCTTTCCATGTTTTAAATATTTATGTCATTACTGTCTTTCTTTTATTAAAAGTTGCAGAGTGCACAAATTGTTAATATATATTCACTTGTGGCAAGTGGCATGAAGTGAAGTTGAATGCACAGCTACAACATGCAAAAGAGTAAATTTAGCTTTTCACTACAAAACACTTGTCCTTTCTTTACCTGCTGATAAGAGTCATGTAATAGCACTTAAACTTTCAGAACAGCTATTATGCGGTTATGCGACTTGCAAAAGTGAAAGCTTACTGAGAGTTAGATGGATCATTACCATGACATTTTTGTGTGAATCTCATACATGAAGTAATTTTCAGATACAAATGTCTTACTTTATGAGATTTATAACGAAAGAGTGTTATAATTATAGTACATATGTAAATTATCAGTTACTTTTTAAAATATGAGCCAAATAAAAGCATGTACACTTAAAACAACCAAAATAATGTGTACATCAAGATACAGTGAGCATAAAGACAAAACTCAACTAGATGATTCTGACTGTTAAGACCACTAAAATGGGATTCATCAATTGTCATTTAAACAATAAAACCTTAACTACAATGATTAACTGCAGAGCTCACTTTGCTGGAATATGTTCATGCTTTTAAAGCTGCTTATTGAGAGCAATTTTAGTAAGATTTCATTTTCATAGCATGCTTATGTCCATTGGGAACCCCCACCAATCTATAACCAACATCACCCATAGATTAACCACATTCACTGGTTATATCAAATGTTTAACTGTGATTAAAGTGTAGAAGCAGTGGAAACGTGGCTCAGCAAAATAATAAATGCAACAACACAAAATAAAATGTCAAAATGCATGTTGGGAGGCTGCTACTCTGACAGAGGCAAAGTCACTGAGGCCAGTACTATGAAGTAAGTTCAACATACCCAGGATATCTTTTCATTATCTGACTTCACTAAACCTAACAACTGCGATCACGCTAAGAGGTCACGCGACGCTGGTTATCAACTCAGTAAACCAACCCAGGGTTTCCCAATCAAGCCATGAGCATGTTCACATAACAGGGCGGGGTTAGCCACATGTGACCAATCACAAACATGACAGGTGTACTGGCAGCAGAGCAGGATATTTTACAAACAAAGAGCAAACTGTAATATCACGAAGAGGTTAAACACATCATCCAGGGTAAAAGCAACATGCCCCGTCAGTAGTATTCCATTAAATGATAATTGTTGTGCAAGCTTTTGTGAATTAGAGACACTTGTAACTACTTGGGGACTGGGCCAGGTACAGTTTAGTCTGCTGATTGCACTCACTTTCTTTGTTTAGAATCACTAATAGCAGGGTTCTTGCATCAGTGACATTATATTTCCTTTTTTGTTTAATTTAGGTAAAGTTTGTTGCAGCTCGTATTTTAAAAGTCCCTTTTTGTTTAAACTTATTTGATTCACCCACAGGACTTTTTTAATTTGTAGCTCTTTTTTTGGATACAGTACATCAATTATGCAAGTTCCTTGTGTTCACCTGGTTTTCCTTGCCTTCCTGTGTTTCTGTGTCTCTCCAGTCTGTCTATGTGTGTGGTGTTTGTCTCTGCCCGGGCGGGGCTTTCTGGTTCCTGGTCTAATCTCCAGTCCAGTTACCTGCCTTCCCAGCCTGCCTGTCCTGGCTCCAATGTTCGTGGGGATTTTCCTGGCTCTTCCTCTTCACACTGGCCCAAATGAAGAAGCTACAGCAGCTCAGCTCTGCTACAGGTCTGTACTGCTCTTTGATATCAAGAACTAGAGAGCTTTGTGCAACAGATGAACTTAGACATCTTAGAGTCTATACACTGTCTGTAATGTGTGTTATGATGTGACGGTCTTTGCACAGTTTGTAAGTTATATATAGAGATGAATGTCTGCACAGATTGTGCGTTGGTGGCTATTTAAATAGCATGCAGGAAAGGCACTAGATTGATAGATGGTTGCATAATATCAATAAATTGGATAGCTATTTCTAAAGAAAACCAAAAAAAAGGGATTTTATATATTTTGGGGGATTATTACTTTAAAAAGGTTCATAATACGATGTCAGACACCTTGTTTTCTCTTTGTATGACCAGCTATGGGCTTGTATGCTTCATTTCAGATGCAGAAAGTTTTTGGTGTGGAATACTTACTGATTTTGGTTGCCACCACAGTGATATTGTGCTTCACGGCTGTCTCTCTATCCAGGTATTCATTAGTGGAAATTGTTCCTTCAACTGTGTCAATGTCAAAATAGCTGTCAGACTCTTCGTGCCATTCCAATGAATACCTGCAGAGATAAAAGCACATAAGAGGGAAATAAGTTACAGTGGGCTGGATTTGGACATCTGATGTTGGACTATCTGTAATGTGTGTTATGATGTGACAGTCTTTGCCTATGTCACCAAAGGACACAGATTTGAAAAATGCTCTCACTCCAGCAGTGGAGCACAGTAAAGAGAACTTTTGTCATAGGAGAACCCATTAAAAACAGCAAAGTAGCAAAGCAGTTTGGTATTTTGAGGCTCAGTTTGGAACACCCATAACTTTTTACCCACTCAAATCAAAACAAGTACAGCTGTATTTATTAACAATTAATGTATATCCATCTTTCTGCCAACCATAAGTTCTAAAAAAAAAAAAAAAAAAAGGCTTTTTCAAAAATGAATGGAAAAGTTGTAGTAGTCACACCTAAACCATGCCCCTAGCTGCCAGTAGGTCTTCATAGCATGCTGACTGGTCCAGACCACTGTGGTTTGGCCACATGGCGGATTCTCTCATGATCTTGCAAGTTTAGCAGCCTTGCAAGATAAGGAACTGGCTCCAGGACTGGGAATTAAATAATACTAAACACTATGGCTAAATGTGAAAACTAAAAATCTATAACTGAAATAATTAAGTTCTCTTGTGTACTGACAGTGGCTATAAGCATTAAATATTGTTCCCGCTGACTAATTAATTTGTTTTAACCTGACAGCACTGCTGCTGGCATCCAGGTCGTGAGCCGTCACGGAGCCGATGATGGTTCCTGGAGGAGTGTCCTCATATACATCCATAGAGTAGGAGGGCCTGATGAAGACGGGAGGCTCATCGATGTCCAGAACATTCACCTTGACGGTCGCTGAGTCCTTGAAGGGCCCCAGGTGAAGGAAACGGGGTTCCAGCTGTGTGTTGGATGCCTCAACCTTGAAGCTGTATGACTTCTTGCTCTCATAGTCAAGAGTCTGCAGAAACACAAGAAGAAGACATTTTATAGACATCTTAAATTAATAAAATATAGGGCATGAAACTGGACTTGAATTCAGAAAAACTTGATTTTATCAAATACTTTAAAGTTGAAGTTTCAATAAAAGCAGGTTAACATACTCTATCATATCAAATCAGATAGAAGTTCTGTTTAGATCGTGTTCAAACCTTGTGTACATGCTATTTGAGACCACAAAATAAGTTCTGAAAAATTGTTTTGTGCTACTGGGAAGTTTGTCATTTTGTTAAGGCAGACCCCACAAAGTTCCTTCCATGTTCTCTTCATGTTTAAATTTAACAAAATATGAGACTTATGACCAATCGACTATCCATGCAAAGATAGCAATGAAGACAGAAACTAATTATAACTCTAAATAAACTTAATATTTAATTAAACACACTGTTTACTAGGCACTGTAATAATATGGCAAAGTGAAGTGAGATTAATGCTGTACTACAAGTAACAAGGAATAATCCCCTTTTTTTGTTTTACTTTAAGTGATTGGACATTCACTTCTTTGCAGAAAGTAATTGCTCAGTAGCCACTTCAGTGTCTCTGGTGGTCTTTGAATCCAGGTGGTATAGTTTAGGGGTATACCTATATCTGGAATGGTGGGCAGAACAGAAACAGTTGGCATCCAACAGATCTCACTTATATATCAAATTACATATTCTTAATCAGGTGTCTCCAACCCAACTCCTGGAGAACAACCCTAATCAATTACACCTATCGCTAATAAACAGTGTGCCAGAGAGGTCAGTTTATTTTTATCAGTACTCATTAAATATATATATGATATATATCAATATCAACTGGTCATAATTAGCCTAATATCTTTCAATTTAACATAATCATGGAACATGGAAGGAAAGTGTAACTTTACACACCAAATGGCCATTTACCCCTTTCCATGCTCCACATAGCTATTTTGGCATCTCAAAAAGGTAACAAATTGCAACCAGGGCTTATCATACTTGTCATAAATCTGATTCTTTATTTATTTTATATTGTTATTATGTTTTGTTTATGTTTATACATTTTCACGGCTCTAGAAGTTATATGTCTGAAGATACTGAAGCCTAAAAATGTCTTTTTGATGTTTTTAGCAATTCTCAAAATTCTGGCAGAATTTTACAGAACATTGTTTGGTCTCAAATAGCATTTACATTAAGTCTGAACAAAATCTAAAATTTTAATAAAAACCTCTATAAAACAATAAAGAATGTGCTAACTTTACATTTAGTTCACTCAACACCACAGTCTGATTAATCTGCTAGGGGGCCCCTGGGCAAAAATAACATACTAGGCTCCAATTAACCCCTGTTCCACTCACTTTCTGTGGAATGTGAATGGTTTTTCTATACTGGATTATATCCTGGCCCCAAGTTTACTGTGTGGTAATTTGATTAAACAGTAATTTAGGAATATGACACTGGTATAAAAATGATGTGCATTTACACAGCAACCCTCTTCAAGACATGGCTTCAAGATCAGATTAACTATCACAAACGTTTTTGCCATTGTCACCTGGTACTCCTCATGGTGGGAATGTTGGGTCTTTTTAAATGTAGTGTTGGTCTTGACCTTCTTTATACTATATTATGACATGGCGCTATGTTTTCAATGCCAGCCTCTGGACTCTGAAACCAGCAATCCTCTGAAGCCATTACAGTGAGCAAATCCTCTCAGACAGGGAGAGAGACATACTGCTGACATACTATACAGCAAAAAACCTCAGTGTAACGTTGGAGACAGATAGAAAGGAGAGGACAAAAACATGTCACTCTAAAAAAAGTTTCAAATAGCCGTGCTACAGGGTGTCTCTGGACTGAGCTTAATATGTCTGGTGTAGAACAGCGGCATGATTAAAACCTCTCCTGGATCAATATAATTCACTCTGTGTTTCACTTGGCTGACACATATACTTGTAGGGTTAAGTGAGGGGGGAAAGGAAAGGGAAGAGGCCAGGGAGGATTTAAGTGATTGGCATCTTGCCACAGACAAAGGAGAGGGAAGATATGGAGAAAGGTGAATAGTTGGCCAGAGATTAGTGTCGGATGGAGTTGTAATATGCAACATTATTTCACATTACAATAAAAACAAACAAAAAAGAAAATTGAATATTGTACCAGTATGTGTCTGCAACCTGTGTGTACATTTTCCTTTGTCTGAAACTCTATTCCATTTATTGATATGTCACATGGATAAGGTCATCTGTTAAATGTCAAGATGAGGCTAGAAGCCACAGAACAGCCATCTTAACAACAATCAACACAGAAAGTTGTCAGAGAAGAGGAAGCAAAGCTAAGCATTAAATTATGCTAATCCTGGCATTGCTTTTTATTTACTGATTTGCTTTGCCTGTTGTCTGCATCTTATAATCTAAGGTGCATTTATGGATGCTACTGTAAAATATATCTGCTAAATCCTTCATAAAAAAAAAATATATATATATATATATATATATATATATAATTCAATTCAATTCAATTTTATTTATATAGCGCCATATTATAACAAAGTTATCTCAGGGCACTCAATCACATGGAGCCGGTCGAGACCAACTTCAACATTCACAAAGACCCAACGTTCCCACCATGAGCAAGCACTAGGCAACAATGGCAAGGAAAAACTCCCTTTTAACAGGTAGAAACCTCGAGCAGAACCAGGCTCTACACTTGTTGACTCTGGTT
>JAVQJD010080066.1:0-46893 GCA_036023655.1 Nannoperca australis
CCGTCAGAATAAAATTGCAACAACCTTTATGTCACGTTTCAGTAATAAAAACTCATCTTTATTTGCTGCTGTCTGAGCAAGTGTTTTTTCCTGCGACTATTCTGAATCTACCTCATATAGTGTAGTGGCAAACTCTGGCTATTTAGGAGCAGTGAAGGATTCCAGATCAGACGGTGCGTCCTCACTTAAGTCGCCCAACACATTAAGTAGGTCTGGTTCATTTGCCATCTCAGTCCCCTAAAGGTAAAACTATGGGAGCTTGTCCTCAGCAGCTTCTCTGAGCTGGGCTGCATCTGCATTACCTTTGTCGTAGCTAGCAAGGTTACTAGGCTCTGCATGAGAAGGTGACTTATTTCCTTTCTGTTCATACTTCTTTACTGTGTCCTTGACATACCCTGGAAAGAGTGAACATAATCAGCTAAATTAATGTGTGTATACAAGGTATTCATTGTAATAAGTAACATTTGTGTTATAGAAACCTTTGGGTGGCATCTCATTTGGTATATCCATACTCTGTGCTGTAAAAAAATAAAAGATAATTAAACTAAGAATGCTTCCTGGTACAGTCCGTAATAGTTTCAATCAATTATAATGTGTGATACATGCCATTCATTGAAATTATCTCAATTCCATTACTTTATTCTTTACTGCATAAAAGAATAAGTAATAATAAGTAATGGGAATGTATGTACTCCTTACATACATGTGAGAAGATAAAAGAAAATGATTCTAAATACTGGATGTTTAATCATTATTATTATTATATCGAACTATTTCAATTCAAATGTTTTTCCATTCTCTGCCTTTCAGTCATTTGGCTGAGGCACAGGATAGACATTTTACTTTTTACAGCAGAAAAATATTCTTTCCCCATTATCAAAACTTCTGCATTCAGTTTGCTTTAAACCCACGTTTTGCTTCTGTTGTAGCACAAACACTTAACACTTTTCTTAGCAACAAAAAAGTCTATAGATTAATACAGGTACATGAAACATCCCAAACCAGAAAACTTAACATTCAGCAGCCTTTACCTTGGTTAAGTCGCTGAGTAGAGCGGAGTGTGGGTGCTCTGTCAAGCAATTTCTCAGTTTCCTCATCTTGAGCTGAAAACAGATTTAAACCCAAAATATAATGTTACTCACTAGTAATAAAAGAATGAGAATAAAAATAAAAAGGATCTTAGACGATATCATTGAGTTAAACAGTACATTATAGCTCAAGCTGACAAACTTCTTCACATGAAAACCATCAATAACCATCAAAATGCATAATCATTAATCAATATAAAAATAGAGATTCAACAATGAATGCTACATCAGATCTAAGAATTACTTAAATTGCTTCTGATTTGAACTCAGGACATTTTAAAAAGGGTTTCTGAATGTTGTATAGGTTTAGGAAATAGGTGTCACACAAACTTCTGCACTTACATGCAAGAATCATATGCATGCTATGATTTACTATCAGTGTTTTTTGGTACAAATCTGGATCAAGATACAGACCATTAACTTTTTTAAAACATGATCTTTAATTATTTATTTACTCTTTAACTATATTAATATTTTATATTATAACTAATATTTAATTGAAATGATTGTGCAGTTTGGAGGTACATGCTTTCTGAGTGCTTGCTAGCTCTTACCAGCAACACTTGAACACAATGAACAGACAAACACTAGCCAAATAAAACTGCTACACCCTTTGTGCTACAAGTAATGATGTCAATATGCAAAATGTAATGCTTGAGTTTCCTCTGGTGGCAATGCCCGGTCATCGACTAACTAGTTTTCTGTAAAATGACAGAAAGATTATTGTGTAATGGGAATTTACTCAATACCCATATTACTCTGCATCATGTTTACTTGATTCTGTCTTTTGATCATTCTTACTATGAATCTGTCCTTCTGTCTGTCCTCGCGAACAGAGACTCTATTGTCTATCTGACTGGTGAAGTCGAGGCTCGCCCTTTGGAATTCCTTGTCCGACCGCTGACTTGTTTGGGCCTTGCTACACTCACGTACTTGCTCCCTATAAAGACAGTGTAACCAGGTTCCTTGTCACCCTTCTTGACTGTGACAACCCTTGAGTGCACATCAACGGGTACTTTATGCAGAAAGCTTAATAAATACGCAAAAGACTTTGATGATTCAGAGATTCATTGTTTTCAGATTTGTATAGGAACCAAGTATATGAGTGTAGCAAAGCCCAAACAAGTCAGCAGTCAGATAAGGAATTCCATAACAGAATGAATTCCCAAGGATTATCACTTGATTGTAAAAAATAATCATCTGGCTGACCACTGGAAAACAATACAGTATCATACCTTCTCTTGTACCAGGTGGTGATGATTTTTCCAAATCTCTTGCAAAACATGCTGGAACCAAATGTGAGAGGACAGAAAGTTGTTGTGTTGTGTTGTGATGTTTTAGTTTTATACATTATGAAGATTAAAATCAATGACAGCTGCTTGTGTTCGATAATAATGGACATAAATAGTTGCTATGCATACTGTTGGTAGTCCTGATATCTAAATGACCCTAAAGAAACTTGCTCCCTAGGGAGCGTATTATTAAATGTAATTTTTTCAACTGTACCTTTATGGTTTCGTTTGCAGAATATTATGACCGAACCAGCGGCGATGGCAACAATTACACCGAGGGTGACTAGGGTGGCAGTCAGTGCTGCAAATGAACTGACTGCACAAAAACACAAAATTCACATTCACAGCAACTTCTTAGTGCCTTACATTCCATTCATTACTAAAACAACAATCATGTAGCACTGAACACAGGACATTTCAGTCTAGATTTTGAACATGAACTCTGCCATCTCTCGATACTACAACCAACGGTCATATTCATTTTCTAAATCACTTTGAAACTCTGTTTTTTTTTTAATAGAGATCTACTGTCACAACTAAGAAATGAAGCTCAGTGGAGTTTTTATTGTCAGTGCTGCAGTGCAGATACTGTTTCTTAATGAATCTTGTGACTTGTGGCGGGTAAATTATAAAAATACCCTTTGTTAAATAGTTTCTGAGAGTAAATGTGCTTGAAATGACCAATTTCTACAACATAAAACAAGAAGTATACCGTACAGCTGATGCGTAAGAAAAATCTTACCTGGGTGGCAATCCTTTGCGGTGAATGTAGCGGTTTCACTACTCAGAGGGTTGCTTACAATACAACTGTATATTTCATCATCGTGTTTATCCCCCAAAGATATTGTTAACTCTGGGCCACGCTGCACAGTTCCATGTGAGCTCCACTCAAACTTCATTAAGGAATCGGGCTGTCTGGGCTCTGCAGAGCACACCAGCTTTCCAGATATCATGTTAGAGCCGCTGCCATCATTCATCTCACACGATATGGTGGGCTTGGCGACCCTGTCTATATGAAGACAAAGGGGAAAATAAAGACATGAATACAAACCTTAATAAGTAAATATATGACTCCCTTATGTTACATTAGATTCAGGCATCAGCACTCTAAATGACATAAAGTGCAGAAAGAAAGATTTAAACATCTTACTACTGCAACTTCCCCTCCATTCTTTGTTGTTTAATGCTATAAATTCTTAACTAGAAGCTGAAAAAAAAAATTCTGACAAGTTCCCATTCTCTTGTCAGCTGCAGCAGGATTTCCTCAAGATTTCTCTTTAGTTTACTGCATTTATTTTCTCTCTGCCTTCCAAGGCCAACACTTTGCTATATGTTGGGTGTTTCTGCTGTGGTATTTCGCTTATGCCAAAAACAGCATTTAATTTAATATTTAGAAAACTCGGTTTTGATCTGATCAGAACATAGAACCTTCCTCCATTTGTTTAATAGTCTCTATTGTCTTGTGGAAAAGTCTTCTGCTTTTATTTGCCACTCCACTATAATATTGAAATAGGTAAAGTAAACACGCAACAGTTGTTGTATGCACGGTGTCTCACATGCAGGCACAACAAAGAAAGAAATGTTGGGTTTTTATCCATGAATTTAAGGTTGCTATAGCAACACGCCAATTTCCAGCTATAGAATCCATGTGCCAATGTTGATTGATTAACTGTATATAAGCGCTTTATTAAAAAAGTAAAAGAATCTTACCAATGACCTCCAATGGAAAATGCGAACGATACAACTTATTGTTCACGTATGCTTCCAAGTCATAGTTTCCGCTGTCTTCAAATCTGAGGTCGGTGATATCGAGTTCTGCAGAGAACCAGTCAAGAGTGATCCTGTGCTCATATGGGCTGTACTCCGCTTGCTCTTTGCCATTAAACTCAACCACTTTGTTGCCATTATGTTTCCACAGAATTTGGTCAGGGCTTCCAGGGCTGACTGGCTTCAAGCTGACCTTCTGCCCCTTGAGTGCATATTCTGGAGACTGTCCAGCAACTTGACACGTAGAAGAGAGAGGTGTAGAAACACGCAGAGAGTAAGTTCAGTATACCTTTAACATTGAAGGCTATGATGACAACTCAAGACCTCACACAATATACACCGAGGTGCCAATTTATTAGGTACACCTGCACAATATAATCCAATTAAAATGTATCTGCAATAAATCCTATTCATGTGAAGCTTATGATGTTCAGTCTTTGCTGGAGAGGTGTTGATTCAAATCTCATTTATGAGACTGTAGTTAGTGCTGGTGTACTGGACATCATCATAGAGAGGCGTTTCTAATATTCTGTACCCCTAATGTGTGTTAAACTATTATAAACTATTGGAAATAATTAGTGGTTGGACAAAATAATCTTAGTATGCTGTTTGTGGAGCTTTCAACTGCATTTTACAGTATTCAACTTATTAGAAAAGCCTTGAAAGGCAGTTGAAAGCTCCATAAAAAGCTAGTAAGATGACCTTGCACAGTGGTTGGACAAAATGCGGTCAAAGTCATCGACCATGTATTTCTTAGTATTCCTTTAGTCATTGACGGACATCCGTCGGACAAGCCTGTCGCGTAGTTTTCATGTTGACACGAAAGTGGCCAATTTAACAAATCAACACAAGCATAATTCAAAGTCAAACTCACCTAAACAAGAGGTAAAGATGAAATAAATCAGGAAATAACGAGCCATTTCAGAAAAGCAGAAATATGACTGGTAAGCCGCCGCTGCCGCCATTTTACATTTACTTTCACTTTTCACTCGTCACAGGTGTTTCTTGGATTTACAGGTAAGGCTTTTCTTCCAAGTATAGTCATTTGAAGAGCTCACGGGTTGTTATTCTTGCTGGAATTCGTTCGGACACGCTACAAATCTCTGCGGAGGTACGCCAGCAGGTGTGTTTGCAGGGCAAAGGGTGGAGAACTTCCCTAAGAGACGCGACACCTGAGAGTTTCCGGTCTCTTCATTTCCCTGGCCTTCACAATAAATTAGTTTATTCACATCAACGCAACAGGTAACAATGACCTTGGAAGCTTTATCCCTTTTATGCTGTTGAGCAAAAAAACATTTTTTCACATAAGCGTTGTTTGATTTCCCATTACTGGACCTTTGACGCCAGAATGTTTTAGTTTGAAAATATACTGAACGTTTGACTGGTCTGTTTGAGTTTCTGACAATATGTCAGATTCGTTTTTTGTAAGATCAAGATATCAAGACAAGAAAAACCTGTACATATTTTCAAACCAAAACATGTCGTCTATGTTAAAGGATCTAGTCATCTCCTCATCCCCTGGGCCTTCGTTCATACTGATCAACATAACAGGTCACAATGACCTACATAATACATAATCTTTAAAATAAAAATGAGTTAAAAATGACTGTTTTTAATCCAGCTGTATTGAAACAGCCTGGGTGCATTTCAGATAGTTTTACCTAATGAAAAACGTGGATGAGTTTATTTCACAACAGCTATTTGTTCAGTTATTGAGAGGTAATTGGTTTTTAACTCTCTATACGGATATTATCTCTTTAATCTATAAAACTAAACTATACATTCAGTGATTTGTGTGACTATAAGGATTGCAATTTTTAAACACATTTGCAGTGTGCAGATAAGACAATCATCACAAACATTGTTTTAGATCAAACTAATATATACACACGCACTTGCATGAAAGAGATGCAAGTATGTACATATATATATATAGATAGATAGATAGATAGATAGATAGATAGATAGATAGATAGATAGAAACATAGATAGATAGATAGATAGATAGATAGATAGATAGATAGATAGATAGATAGATAGAAACATAGAAACATAGAAACATAGATAGATATAGATATAGCAGTGTTCAAAGGAAAATACAGCATTAACAAATTGCGTGTGTGTTGTGTGTGCGCACATGCAAGTGTGTGTGTGTGTGTGTGTGGGAGATAATATAAAACACCAGGTGTCACAGGGCTTCGGTTTGGTTCCTCCATGAAAGTCACATATTTTTGGTTATTTATATGCATGTTTATTTTATCCAAATGTTGCTCTATTCTGTCAACGTTTCACTGCTTTTTTGGTCTTTTACCAATTTGTCCATCTGTTATTACTGTTGTACATTTGTTTTTAAGTATATATGAGTATAAAAGCAAGTTTCAACAATTGCTGCTGTAATATCGCATTATAGTGCTAAAGGTCAAGCATAGTGATTTACTCCTGGTATTTGAAAGTGGCATAAAGTGAGATAAAATGAACATAGTAAAACACGCAAAACACCCAAATCCTTCACTTTCACTTTTCCTTTTCAACCATTCTCTCAACAACATTAATATCCTGTTCACAGAAGTCTGTCACTGGCACTCTGAAGCAGGTGTTATTCTGTGTATGAGTGTGTAGGACTTCATGAGTGTCACACTGCCGTGGTGCGACACTCCCATGGGTAAAACACACTCTTCTGTCAACACCCCTCGCTCAACGTCCCAGCACATCACTGTAGAAATAACTTGGTTCTTGTTATCCCGTCCCCCAGTGATGAAGAGTTTGTTGTTACAGGCAGCGATGGCGCAGCTTGCTCTCTCACCCAGACGGGTCACAAGGGACCAGGAGTCTGACAGAGGCGAGTAACAGTACATGGCATGCATGGCACCACCTGAGAGCAGACAGAGAATAGAGCGGTAGCTATAATAAGGTAGATAAATATGTATATGCACATATAAATACAAAAATTGCAAAAAACCTTAACCTTAAAACCTTATATTATTTATCTCTGATAACAAATATCGACACATACATGTTTACACAAGCTCCACATTTTTAAGCCACCAATTTATAGTGATGGAGGAAGTATTAGTTCCTTTAGCAAAGATAAAATATAAAATAAATGTAAAACAAATAGTCCTGCATTGAAAATTTTATTTCAGTAAAAGTTAATTCGTTTTCTTAGCAAAATGTACTTAAAATATCAAAAACGAACGGACACATAATACAGAAAAACATCCCCTGTGAATTAAGTTGGTTGAGGTAAAGCTTATTCAAACAATTGTATATACTGTATAATATTCTATAAGCTCATATGTTTTGTGAAGTAATTAAAAGTGTTAGTAACTAGTCTAGTACCTAAAGGTAGTAAATAAAGGTATCAAATAAATGTAGTGGAGTAAAATGTACAATATTTCCCTGAATTGTAGAGGAATAGAAGTATAAAGAATCATGTAAAAAAATATGAATGTAAAGTACAAATACCTCAAAATTTTCCTTAAGTACAGTACTTCTTAAAATCACTTAGTTACCATCCACCACTGCCAACTTACCAACTATATAGATGCAGTTCTTGAATGTGACTGCATTGGTGCATTTGGTTTCGATGGGAATGGGCGCCCGCAGTTCCCAGCAGTCTGTCCCAGGTTCCCAGCACTGGACCTGATCAGTTGCCAGCTTTCCATTCGGCCCGCCACCAATCACATAGATCCATCTGTCAAAGCTCGCAGCAGCAAAGGAGCTCACACCTGCCGCAAGAGGTGTCACCTGCAAGTACGGCCAAAGGGGCATCCTAGTAAGTATATATAATGAGGTACAGCCAAACAGACATGGAGGTAAGCACGTGAGGTATACTGTTCAAAAGCAGTACTTTAGGAAGCGTCATATATACAGTATTCAACACCAAATGTACAGAATAATAGTACTGTAATTAACAAGGTTCAGTTTAAAATAATAATATATGTTTACCTGTGTCCAGCGGTTGTGGAAGGGATCATAGGCCTCCACACTAGCGAGTCTCTGATTTCCATCAAATCCTCCCAGTGCGTACACCTTCCCCCCATGAACTGCCATCTTGTGTCTCCAGCGCCCGCTTGTCAGGGCCTCGATCTGGATCCACTTATCCAGGGCACCATTATATTTCCAAACATCATGCTGTGTCTCTTTACCTCCTGCAACAACAGGAGCATTAGAGAAAACCTTCACCTGTAACACAGACTAGCTTTCATTCCAAATCCTTGACGTGTCACTGAATCTTTAGTAACGCTGTTACTGTTTGTATCTGTGTTGTGCATGGGGCCACCCACTTATCATTCTGATTCAAGATCCCATGACCCTGTCTGAACTTTCACAGTGTATGTGTTGCTTTACAGTTAAAGCAACCGTGGCAGGGTGTCAGTTCCTGAGTTGGGAAACACGTAAAACCACAGCAACTGTTGCTGCAGATGGTCTCACGTGTTCCTTTTGTTTGTTCAGTTGTACGCTGTAAATTCACTGATTAACACAACACCACATTTAAATAAGAGAAACCTAGAAACATTTACAACATGTTCACGCGATGAAGATGCAAGAAAAATGAATACTCGAGGGGTGGAAATATAGAAACCATAACTTGGCAGATACTTAATCAGTAGACGGTGAACAATTTTACTTTCATATGCACTATAGAGACTCACACACACATATTACAGTAACCAAGCCTTTCTACGAAAAGCATGAATACGTGACATCTCTCACCAGATATGTACACTTCATTGCGGAAGGTGATGCAAGCAAACTCCACCCATTTTCTGTTTTGGGATTCGTCCTCCATTTCTGTGATCGGCAGCCTGGCAACCTCCAGTCTGCTGCGTCTAAGGGGGTCCAAGCAGGTGACAGTGGAAATGAAGCGTTCATCTTTAGTGCAGCCTCCGATGATCAGGAACACCTCTGATAGAAAGTGCCGCACACGGGGCTTGGTTCGTTCAGAGACCACCTATAAATGTGTTATACATGTACAAGGCATATTAACAATAAAACAATGTAATACAGCAGTCAATTTAACACAATATACTTTTTTTAAAACTTGTTTAATAGCTAAAAATACTAATAACATAGAATATTTTAAGGATAGTGGATAGATTTTGCCACTGGTAGACAAAGTGATATTTCCAAAATGAATTAGGTCTTCCCTGTTTACTGACCTCCCTGCCGGAGAGGTGATAAATGCGGGCCTCTTGCAAAAAAGGAAAAGCCTCACTGCAGCGGCGAATCAGCTCATCCGACTCCACTTTTTCTACAAAGTAAGCAGGCTCCAACAGTGGCAGTCGCACATGTGAAAGCAACCTGGCCAGTGAAGGATAGCGTTCATCCTGCCGGGCTCTCACCCAGCGCATGAGTGCCTCGAAAACGCACTCCTCACATTTCACATCAAGGTCGTCCCTCTGCAGGACAGTCTCCAGCGACTTTTCTGGCAGCTCCAGGAAGTCCTGCTGCTGCACTACCTGGGAGAACTGAGATGTGATGTAGTCCTGAGCCCTGGTCTTCAAGGCCAGCAGGGCATGGCTTTCAGCAAGATTCAGGATCCCGATACAACTCTCTAGGTGCAGAGACTTGCTCATGAAGCCAGCACATGCATCCACCACACGCAGGAACTACAAGAGACAAGGCCAGCAGAGGCATTACTAATACTTTTAAGCTGGAAATTGAGTAAGCACTCTGATGTGCACATACAGGGTTTCTCAGTAGGGTAATTGATAAGCAGATAAAGCTACATGAGATATATGATAAGATGATATGATAAGATGTACTAGAAAAGTAAAACAAAAGTATGCAAAACTGAAAATAACCACACAACATGAAAATGTCTTAGAAACCCAAAAAGTTCCATGGGCCATAAAAGGTTCAGAATTGTTGACCTAATCCTTATCGATAACCAACATTATAACATTTTTGTTTGATCCTCATTGTTTTATTGATTCATTCTTACATTTTTCCTTGTAACCTAATCATTATATCATTTTATTTGTTTCTTTTCCCGATAATCACTTTGAAACACTATTTAGAAAAGTGCTACACAAATAAAGTTATTATTATTACATGCATTTCCTCAAACTGCATCCTAAATCTTAATCTGATTGTAATTCTTACCTGTGAAGACATGAGTACCAACCAACGCTTGAACTTTGCTTATTTTCAAAATCTAAAACTCAAATTTCTCATCACAAAAATAGATGTATAGGAACACAAACCCCTGTCAACCCCCCTTGTGGGGCACAGCTGTGTAGTTAATTTAAGCCTATATGGAAAACTGGAGTGTAAACAACTGGGCAACTTTCACTTCCCTCTTAGAGCGACTTGTCTCTTACCCAGTAAGAAGTGTGTTCCACTGAATAGGAGATAAACTGTCTAAAGTGAGAAGATCAGAACAATTTGAAAATTTTAAATGTAGTCATAGGTTCAAAGCACTGACACAAATCCTCACTGTCATAGAAGATGTCGATAAATGTAAATAAATCAATGATGTTCTACATTTGTTATACTTTTTGCAGATGTTTTTGTACCATAGGTGCTGACCATACTGCTAATAATTAATTGCCACTGAATTAAAATTCCATAAATATAAAGTAAGGGTATAAACAGTGAACAGTTGTTGTTGGCTTAGAACTTCATAACTCTAATTCTGGTAGTTTGTGTTTTTACTTCCACTGAATAATCACATGATCATCAGTGTGGTCAGACTTACATGTTGAAAGAGAACATGAGTTAAATCAGATAAAACCCGTTGACACCCAATTAGATCAAGTGAAAAATGTATTAAACTAAAAACAATATATTTGCCTTTACTATATTAGGATATTAGGATTTAATGCAATCCTTTGTTTGGGATTAGGTTTTTTAAGTCAGTGACTTTACGAAATGGAAAAGTACTTGTTAATATGAAACCAAAAATCAATTCCTTTGATTACTGAAGTCCAAATAAATATTTCCCAATGATGTAGCACATTTTGTCTTTACTGTATCAATTTATAATGCTAAAATAAGTGTGTTTGCTGCTGATCATGTGCTCAAAATATACAAGGAAATCTGTTTATCAGATGACAATTGACTAATCGAGTATCTTCTTTAACTTTTATTGTAAGTAATTGTCATTTTACCTGAAACTGACTGGCAGCCTCTAATATTCTCTGGACATTTAAGTGTGTAAGGAGGGCTCTGCTGGTGTAGGTATACTCCAGGAGAGCGCACATCGTCCCACTGTCCAGCCCCTTTATTTCCACACACTCCTCGTGACTCTCCTTCAGGCCACTGCAAAACATTGCCCTACACAGAAGAAAACATCCATTCAGTAAACCCAGCAGTGCTGTCACAATGGAGTTAGCCAATAGTAGAATCATTTTACCTGAAGTAGTGGCTGGCAGCAGCGAGTATGGCTCTGTGGCAAGGGAAGTCCTGTCCCTGAACACTCAGCACCACATCGGTCAGTTCCCTGTTCACTCGTAAGGTCTCCATTCCTCTCTGCAGCTCCACCGGTAGACCTCCATCTTCCCAGCGTAGCTCACTGGAGCCTGTCAGGTTCTCTCTCTCCTCGTGGGGGCTAGAGTCATCGCCAAGAGGCGGCAAGGGACAGTCTGTAGTCCTCTCCAGTGAGTCGCTCATCTTTCACACGAGTAGCTCTTAATAAACTCGCTCTTCTCCGAAAAAAAACAGTATGCAGCTAGTTTAGGTGCACCTGCACAAGTAAAAGAACCCCTGTGGTTTACGCTCTCAACAGTACGCTTTGAGAAGTGGATATGCTTTTTCCTGTTTTCTTCATACTTCCTATTCTTGTTCTGAGAGGAACATACGCATGTAGCAATGCTTGTTACCAGACACTTCCTCTTCTCGTGCTGAGTAAGTTTCCCCGTAAGTTACTAAATTGTGCTTTTTTTCTTCTATTCTTAATCACTGATTACAGGTCTCCTCCACCAGACCATATCAAATAGAGAATACTGCAAATAGCACTCAGCATCTTATCATCATCTTAAGCGTTTGCACTTTCATCATAAACACAACTGAGGTGCCCTTGAGGAACGCTTTTAATCCCCGAATGCTGTGGTTCACAGCCTTTTTTGCTTGTGACCCTTTAACAGTGTTTTTGTATTATTACTATGAAAGTAGTCATTTACATTTATCACTATAGTGCATCATATCACTTATATCACTATATAATAATATCATAATACTGCTCTACAGTGTTTCAGTTTTTATATATTACTACTTTTAATATAATTTCCATTTTCATTATTATTATATATTATCAAATTAAATATTTTTATATTTATTTATTTTTTATGTTTACACTGCTTATGTATTATATGTAACACTAACATCTACTGTAATGTACAATTATGTGTATTTTATTTATTATTCATAGACTACTTATATATACATATATATTAAAAAAAAAGCAATTTCCCTTCTGGGATTAATAAAGTATTTCTGATTCTGATATGCTTGTAGTGTAATTAAATCACATGTTATAACTGCCAGAGCTGCGCTACTGAATTTTGGGATTTCTTCTGCACAAATAATTGCACCAAGTCTATTGCAATGTATTTAGTACATTAGATTTTTAATGCCATATATCTAATTTGCTTAATTTCCTGTTTTATTTATTTCATTCAATTTGCCCTTTATATATTTTTCTTACCTCCTACCCTGTGTCTCTGCTGTTGTATGTGTATTTCCCCCCTGGGATCAACCAAGCCTTTCACACACACAGCTACGGCAGACATGTAGGATTTGATCTTCTCCACTAAGCGGCAGTGTTGACTCACTGGTCTACAACACGATTCAAACATTAAAGCTCTCTAAACTTATTTCCTGTTTCAAACTTTGCCGAAATTGGTCGAACTTGGACCCAAGCTGTTTCCTAGCAACGCAATTCAGCTGCAGGACACTCGTCACTGTATGATCGGATTATGGAAGTAGACTATATTGTTAATCATGTAAATCAATAATCGAATTCTAGAAAAACCGGAAGTAAGATATATTTTATTCGCAAATCAAAGAAAAGAAAACATCTTCGGTGTAGTTCGTTATACGGGCAAAACAAACTTGACGTGTAGGGGTGTCGATCTCTGAAGATGTCTATAGAGTGCAACATCTGCCAGCAGCAGAGACGCGAGCAGAGAGCGCCGCACTATTTCACCTTACTTCTCCTTATTTCAGGCAAAGGTGAAGTCAAATGAGCGCCTTGTTTCTCAGTATATAATGTTTTGTTTTTGTTTTTAATTTTTTTTTTTTTTTGGTCAGTTGCTTTAGTATCACATTTGATGATGGTGTCAAACCACATGTGGGTTTTGATGGTGTCGAGATTGCACGAGCCCTAACGAGGGCGATGTCATTTTTTCGGACCACGGATGGTCCCAAATCACGTCGACTGTAAACCTAAGACAGAACACAGTATAAGTTCTCTCTGTATTTATTTATTTTTCTCAAAACGTCACCATAAACCGTAAGCACATTTTTGAAACGTGATATTGTGACTAATATATTTACAGACTACTGTATGTGTACTATGTGTAATATGCAGGAAATCTTTCAGACTTCCTCTTGGTGTACCTACAGGAAGCATTAACCACTTCGTTGTAAAGGCACAGACAGATGTTGAAAGAGGGAGACTTGCTATGGTGCGAACACCGCGTTACTTCTGAAGCAGGGTCACGATGATGAGTTCCCCGCGATCCTTTTGGAGGGCCACTTTGCTCTTCTGTCTGGGACTCTTTCTCCACTGTGGTGAGTAGTATAGGCTACATTGAATTGGAGTCTGGTGAGTGATCATGCTGAGTGAAATCTGTTGAAATCAGTATGCTCTTGTTAAAAAGAGAGCGTAAAAGAAAAAGTCATTTTAAAGTAAGGAGGTAATATATAGAGACAAATAATTTGGTGTTGTTGAGTGCATTTTAAGTGGAATATAGTTATTTATGCGTCTGTCATTATGTCCTAGCACTGTGTTTTAAGTACCTTTTGTTTTATTCCATCAAATTTCACTAAGAGTTCTGTGATTAAACTTAATGATTCATAACTGTTGATTTGAGTTTCTGCTTTACATATCCATTCATTACTGAAACAAAGGTTGGATCCTGGAGGAGTGTAGCACCCTTATCAAACATGATTAACGCTTAAAGTTGCAGTATTTGACTGACATCTGTGGTTTGAATGTGCTTCACTCAGGAGAAGCCAGAGTGCACACTGAAGCACAGGCTGGGCCTCTGTATCGTGTGGTGGGCTCTTCGCTCTCCATCTCCTGCAATGTGAGTGGCTTCCCCAGTGCCAGCATTAAAAAGGAATTTGAATTCCGTATTAAGAAGCCTGCAAAACCAACATTTGAGATCAACATCCTTAGCACCAATGACCAACACTTTGGGTATGCTGTGTATAGTAACCGTGTGAGCAGCAAGGAAATTACTCTGAAGCATGTGTCTCCAAACTCTGTCGTCTTTGAGATACAAAGACTAGAGAAAGGTGATGAAGGGGAATATGACTGTACTGTAGTCAACTCAGTAAATGTCTATGATGGAACCTACAGTGCTAAGACAACAGTGAAAGGTAACCAGTTGCTATTACATTTTTGAGTTTTAAGACATCCATTTCAATGTAACTTCAATGCTGTAATGTAAGATGGGAAAATTGTATTACTTTAATGTGTCTGTTTCTGATGTGGTGCCACAGTGATTGACAACTCCCTAAGTGTTTCATCACCTGACCCCACCTCCCTGAGCTATTATGAGGGTGATGCTCTTGCTTTAACATGCCACGCCTCCAGCAACACCGTCCAGCACACCCATCTGTCTCTTGCCTGGTATCTCCATAAAGACGGCAAGGACAACGCGCAGCCTATCATTTCCCTGGACAGAGATTTCACACTGAGCCCAGGCGAGGGGTTTGAAGAGCGTTACCAAGCTGGACTCATAAGGTTAGATAAAATAGGAGAGGCCACTTATAGCCTTAAGATGGCTCAGCTGATGCTGTCAGACCAAGGCAAGATCTACTGCCAGGCTCAGGAGTGGATCCAAGATCCTAACCGCTCCTGGTACACTATCGCACAGAAGGATGCAGATGAAACTACCCTGAATGTCAAAGCCAGAGGTTAGATGCAGCTATAATTTTTAACACTTTCATCTTTTCTGTTCATCTACGCAGCTGTTGAGGTTTCTTGAAAAGAACTGTGTGCCTGTGAATGTCTCACTGTGCTTATTTTTTGCCTTGAATAGAGGTGGTACCAGACACATTGTCTCTTGTGGTGAGAATCTCTGTACAGCCGTCAACTCTGCAGGAGGGGCAGGAGCTGTCACTATCCTGCAACATAGACACGCAGAATCCGGAGAAAAGGTTCTTCTCTGTAGCTTGGCTCAAGGGAAGTGTAGAGATGGCCCGCATTGGCCCTACAGGCATTCTGTCTGCGGGGCCCAAGTACAGCATACGAGCGAAAGAAGGAGAGCTCAGGGCGGCCCGGATAGGCGACAGGGATTACAGTCTCATATTGCAGCCTGTCAGAACCGAGGACCAGGGAGATTATATCTGTAGGGCATGGCCTCAGGACAGAGGCCAGGATGATGCCTATACACAAGGAGCAGCCCAGGACTCCAGGCCCCAGCCGGTCAGCATCTCAGCCACAGGTCAGTCAGTCAACAAATGAGCCCATACTGACTGACACACATGCAAAAATGAACTCAGGGTTTAATTTTCTTAACTGTATGATTTACCCTGGAATTTACATTTTATCTTCTTAATTGTATCTCTTGTAAAGGACAGTGAAGTTATAGTGTTTTCTGTACTCATGCAATCTGCCTGTTGCCTTGTCTCATCACAGAAAGTGGGCTCTCAGTTGAAATGCAAACCACTACTTTGAAGGTAAACGAAGGTGGCAGGCTGGAGTTCACCTGTAAAGTCCTTGGGGTCAACGGTCAGCTCTCCATCACCTGGCAACACCAATCAGCATCCGTATCAACGGCCACGTTCAACAATATCATCAGTCTAAGCCAGGAGGGTGTTATGGAGAAAGCGGGGGAGTTCGTGGGTCGCAAAGTAAAGGCAACGCGTCTGGCAACTGACACCTTCACCCTAGAGCTTGATGAGGTCACACCTTCTGATGCAGGTGTCTACCAGTGTACTGTGTCTGAATGGAAAGTCAATACCAAGACCAACAGCCAGTCCCATAATGCAACTGTGGAAGTGATTCCTGCAAGTAAGATACTGAATGTCTCCTTGTGTATGTGTAGTATGTAATTCAAGACAAATGAATGCTGACACCTGCATATACCGCTCCTCTTATCATGTAAATGGTTTGACTACTTTGTAAAAGTAAGTTTCACCATATCTGAAACTTCTTGGAAGAAACTTACTGAGTATATTCATGCTCCACAGAGGATGAACCTTTTCCATTTCAGCATTGCATGGTGTCCCCTCTTGTGCCACCTCAGGTCAAAATTTGAAGTTTGCACTCAAGACATTTCAAAACCCAAAAGGCAGATTGTCATGACATGTGCACAATCATGCTTCCAAGAGGAAAATTGGTTTTGATTTTAACCAGCACAAACTTTGCACTTTGAGCCCGACTAGGAAAGCTCTTAGGTTTTTGTTCTGTTCTGTCCAGTACTTTTGTGTTGTAGGGTGTAATGAGGTTCACTTCCATGGCTTTAGACATTTTGTTAACATGCATTTGTTAAAATGACACAAAAGTACAGATTTGGAGTGCCTCACTGCATATTTTTGCATAGAATAAGGAAACAGTGAATTTCTCAAAAATGTTGAGAGTGCTTAATGCCCTAAATTATAGGTTTTTTGTGAAGACAGGAATGTTGACATAGAAATACTTTACATTAAATGCATGAAGGGTAATCCTTTATACATTTTAATAATTATAGGCATATTAACCTTTTGTTTTAAAAATGGAAATGATCTTGAGAAATTATGTACAGACAATACGTGTGAGACTAACTGAGAATAGAAAGACTATACTTTGGAAATGCCATGTTACTCAGATCTCTTTTTTTACTTAAAACTTATGATCGCATGATGATTGTATGATGACCAACATCCCCTTTCTTACTCGCCCCTGATGACTATTTTGGATTTGTGTCACAGATTCGTTTGTGAAAGTGCATCTATTTAGTCGCAACAACAAGGTGACTGTAGGAGACAATGTGGAGTTGATTTGCCGGATCAGCATGCCACACATACCAATTACCGTGACTTGGAGTCTGCAGCGTGATGCCTCAACCATCGATAACATCCTGACACTGTACTCTAATGGTGACATCAGCTGGTTTGGAGACCAGCAACGCTACCAGGTGAAAGTAGAGAACATACAGAATAGAATCTTTCACTATCTGCTTATCAATGGTGCGAGCCACAGCGAGCACGGAACCTACCAGTGCAGTGTGTCTGTCTTCCTGGAGAATGTACACAAGAAGCTGCCTGCGTCCAACCCGCTGGCTGTGGATGTACATAACCCAGGTACTGCTGAGATTTGTAAGGCTGCATGCCATCTTTGAGATCATTTTGGATGAAAGCTGTACTGTACTGTGTATCCTATTTTTTTCCCCCCCCACAATATATGACTTAGCTTTGTCTCCCTCTCCTAGTGAGCAAACTCATTCTCACCTCCACCCCAGCTTTGATGAGAAATATCAACACTGACATAAAAATAAATTGCTCAGTTACAAGAGGAACCTCTGCGTCCTCTCGCTATGCTGTCACGTGGGTGCTGGAGCAACAGTCAGAAAATAAGGCCATTGTAAGCTCGGACCAGGACGCCCTAGTGACATTTGGACCCCGGGTAGAGCTGAGCCTCAGCCAGCGAATCAGCATGAAGCGCACTAAGGGCCCTAGTTTTGAGTTGAGTATTAAGCAAGCTCGCATCTCAGACAAAGGCACATACATATGTGAGGTGGTGGAGTGGCTACAAGATCCTCATGGTGATTGGTATCAGCTCTCACCAGTGTCCAAAACTACAAACCTAACAGTTGTTGAGCCTGGTAAGTTTGCCCTGAAAACTTATTTTCACAACAAGCTTTATGCAAATGTTTATTTGTCCTTTAATTTCTCACTGACTCTGTGTACCTGGCCTTTGACCAAAAGTTGAGACTGTGTTGTGAATATTATAGTGTGAATTTATAGAAATACTTTTTAGATTTTAAACAAAAATCATTTGACAAAATACTAAATTCTCAAGTGACTTAGTTTTCTTTTCTCTCCCTGTCTCCTTCTTAAGCCAATGACCTTCATTTAGAGAAGAACGAGCAGCGGCTGATTGCCAGGGAAGGAGACGAGGTGGAGCTCAAGTGTAACATTATCTCAGGTCCACCCACAGCTTCTTTTTTTTACAAAGTCGCTTGGCTCTACACTGGACGGGATTCTTCCGTCACAAATATCTTGTTGGAGCTGGATCACACGGGCCTGCTGAGTTACCCCGAGAACCAGGGTCTCCGAGGCCTGCAGGAGCGGCTTCATTTCTCCAGACCCACTCAGAGCAGCTTCTTCCTAGGAATTCAAAGGGCCCATGTGGAGGATAGTGGGACCTATCAGTGCCAGGTGGAGTTATACCAGCTGGATCATGAAGGTCACTGGCAACAAAAGGCTTCAGATAGCACTGGCCCCATCACGGTGACTGTAAATGTTACAGGTATGATCGCATCTTTCAGAGCACTCTGAGGCTTTATTAATGTGGCTGTGTGTTTGCACGGGTGTTTAAAGAAATGTGCTTTTTCAGTTTCTTACCAAGAGTTAGATGAGAAGATTGATACTACTACGCTCACTCACTGACATTCTGGCTTCTCAGGCAACCAGCGGATGTTTCCCCTTCAAGGCTAACCAGCTGCTTGTGGTATCAATCGTCTCATGTAACTCTCAGTAACAAAGCAGATATGCATGTTTCCCAAAATGTTGCATCGTTCCCTTAAAACTTGCAGTACAATGGTACATTCATATATCAAATACATATCACATAACGGTGTGTTTGTTTGTCTGCATGCCTTTTTCTACACAAGCTATTTCACAGCATAATAACCACTTCTCTAATGGTGGTATCATGTGTTGCGTTCTAGTGGTGTTGTTTTGACATTTTGTAATCTCTACTTTGTAATGTACATCTGTCCTACTTGTTTTGCTCTTTTAGTATGACAGATTCATTCTGTTGTGTTTTCTGGCTTGCCATTGGCAAAGCTTCCTGTTTACCTAGTCATTTAATTTAAAGTCCCATTGAACTGCTTGACTTGTTAAACTAAAGCTGAATATAATGTGCTTTTTCACAGAAAAAAAACTATCCATTTTAAAGAAAGAAGAGGAGTTTAATGTGAGCAGATCCCAAGATTTCACTGTCCCCTGTCATATCATCAAACAATCCAGCAATGAATCCAAGTTCCAGGTCATTTGGTTTTGGCAGAAAGAAACAGAAACTAAACAAGGACCCATATTTGCAGCCTACCGAAACTCCACCCTACAATACAGGTTTCGGAAGGATAATCACCTAAGATTTGACCACCCTTTGCCCAACGAATTCAGCCTTACAGTCTTGAATCCAGGTCCTGAAGATAGTGGCGTGTATTTCTGTGAGGTAGAGGAGTGGCTCCCATCTCTGTCTCATGGGTGGAGGAAGGTTGCAGTGGAAAAGTCAGGATATTTGACTGTTAATGTCAATGCAGAAGGTAAGCACATCCTAATGTGATTAGCAGTTTCTCCCAGCAAATATCAGTAGTTGAAAACCATGTTAAATGCTTATGTGGACACAAGTAATGCGTTTCTTTGTCTTCATCTCTGCAGGAAACGTTAAAGCTGTCACTGAGCCATTATGCAAGTTGGGTACCTGGATAGCGATTCTCGCAGCTGTTGTCATCTGCACACTAGTGGTCATATCCGTACTGGTGCTGAAGATATGCCGGAGCAAGGGAAAGAAGGAGGGCCAATCTTTGTGGGCAGAGCAGCCTCTGAATACCAAATCCAGTGCAGAGGAATGAAACTCATAGACCAGAGGAGAGGAGAGGAGAGGAGAGGGAAATACCCTCATATCTTTTATGTGCCAATGCAATGATGTTTTATAATTTTAAAAGTTGCACTGTACATATTTTTTATTCTTTTTTATTCAAAGTTCAATAATCCTTGTATAAATTAATCTGTTGATTATATTCCATAAAAAATGTTTAAATGTTTTACTCTCTGTGCAGCTGGGAATGATTTTGCCTTTATGAATTAATGAAATTCATTAAACCTTTAAAATTAAACAGGCACTTTTCATTTTACAGCTAAGACTTATTTGCATAATCACCAGCTTCTTACTGCCTGCAATGGACAGTTGAGATAGGCAGCAGATCAACGTTGTGGCTTTACACCTACAAAGCAACATGCTATGACTGACAGATTCCTTTTTACGTAGCAACATACCCGGCAGCTTGCTACTATGATGGGGAGAAGTCAAAGCATAGCATGTCTAAGGGAGCAGCTAAGCACGAAATGTGGTAAGATTTGAAACTTTTCTCTATTGGAAACACAGCAATGAATCAACCAGGAAATGGTCTGTGATGGTGCAATAGCACAGGATGACGCTGTGGTCTGCAAATCTGCTGAGACGTTAGAGAGATGAGCATTTGTGCAGACAGAGGTTGTCTGTTGTTTTTGATGATGACCACATTTCATTTGCATGTATTTCTGGATGCACAGTTTCACATGAGACGTGAAAGCTGTGTGTGTGTGTGTGGGGGGGGGGTTTACTGAATTTGTGTTTGTGTATGTACAGACCATGCATAATGTTTTGGCCCTAATCCAACACATTGGAGTTAAAATTAAACAATTAATATGAGATTAAATGTTTGACTATCAAGAGTTTTTACATTATAGTTGAACAATTTAGGAAATCCATAATGTAGGATAATGCAGCAGATCAAAGATCACTCATACACAGCCTGAGCATTTTGGGTTTGAAGAATGTTCTTGATTGGCCAAGTAAAAAATCTAAAATCAGCTGAGCATGTTTTTCAATTCTTGAAGACCAAGTTGAAGGCAAAACTCACCTAAATAAGCACTAAATAAGCATGACTATGAGTTGAAGATTTCTAATAACCAATTTTACATATTTTAAATTGCCCTACTTAATTATGGTCCCCTAAAATTGGAGGACTGGAAAAAGGGCTACAATTCCTACATTCTCTGATGTAGGTGTGTACACCTTCAATGGAAAGATTAAAGTCAGCACTTTAACTTGAATGTGCCAAAACAACTATTTGTGTTACTGTCCAAATACTCCCAGGCTGCACTGTACTTGTATATGTTTGCGCATGAATGCATGTCAGAATCTCTGCCATAATGCAGTTGCTGCGTTTTAACAGATGTCCCTACTCAACAAAACTGGATGCTGGAGAGTAATCAAATCAAAACCAAGGAAGAAAAAGTAGTATCTCTCTCACTCTCTTCCCTCTCTCCCTTTCTCCCTACATCAGCCCTATCAATGTTTAACACCCCATCTGTGTAAGAGACAAGAATAGAATCCATTTCTTGCTTTCACTTCTGAGGAAACAGGCCTAAACACCAGATTACTCCCATACAGAGAAAGGCTCTTGTCCTATGAGTGTATACCAGTTATGTACAACTTAAGGTAAAACTAACGGCAGTTTTCTGAAAGATGTGAGACACAAAAAGTTCATAGAGGACCTTTAAGGCAAGCTGTAGTCCTCTCAGCCCCAGAGTGATGTTGTAGCGCTGTCTTTGGTCTTGAATTATACCAACCCTTCACAGGCTGGTGGACTGGCTCCCTCTTACAGCCTCCCTCTTAACTTTACTGTAATTCCACTCCCTTGTGTTTCCATGGCAATGCCTGTCAGAGCAAACAAAGAAGCATTGAATTTGGGAGGCAAATCGATGCTTGTGTCTATGCAGCAAAGACTAGATGTAACGGGGACAAGATAGAATGTACAATGGCAGCCATGCTAGAACTCTGTCGTCATGCTATTTGCCTTAATAAATGTCTGAGCATTAACATATTAAACATTTCAACAGTTCTTGTTTTGACATTGGATGCAGTGCATGAAGTGCAAAGTGGTATTTATAATCCCTCTTTCGCAATACCCAAAACTCAAAGGTGTTAGAAGACATTTTGGTTCCCAGTTTGCCAGCATGTAGCTGGATGCTTTGAGCCGGTTATCTCTATAGCTATGATCTCATTCCAGATCTGATTTGGCATCAGCTTGATGCTCTGTCCTTGAATGGACTCGATTTATTAAAACCATGTGGCCATTGCTCCATAACATCTTGAACGGCGGCTCCTTGAGCTACAGGAGTATGAACTTTGTAAGTGTACACACATATAACCACTGCTGTGACAGGTATTCCACGTGGACTGTAATATCACAGCAGTATGTATCAGCTAAGAAACAGCTACTTGTTAATGAAACTGAAAGAACGTTACTCATCTAAAAGCAAAAGCAACATGATTTGCATACCTATCAGAGGTGTGATTACTGTAACGTTGATAATGGGTGGGTTGTTGGTTGTGTGTTGCTGGGATTATCGCAGTGCCAGGATGCTATTGTGCATGCTGTCTGTCTGGTTTACTGACACACCTAAATGGTGAGCAGAGGACGAATGTAAATTACTTTGGTGAACCCCCGAGTTTCCCTCTAGCACCACCAGCAGGTCAAGATTTTCACTTATGGAGTGAAATATCTCAACATTTACTAGATAGATTGGCACATATTTATGTACAGACATCTGTTCCCAGTACATGAATCCACCAACCTTTGGAATTCCCTGACTTTTCCTCTAGTTTTACCATGAGTTTGACAATCTTGATACAGAGTTAAAATCCTAAAGTTTTGGATTGTTTGCCATGAACGTTGGTACAGACATTCATGTTGCCCTCAGAATGAATTACTTTTGTGATTTCTTGACTTTATATCTAGTGCCATTATCAGGTCAAACTTTCAATTTGTTCTGTACATTAGTGTATGACCGAATACCAGCAAGAAAAGACATCCCCATCAGTGCTGAACAGCAAATATTAGCATGCTAATAAACTAAACTAAGATGAAAGTATCTGCTCAAACATCAGCATGTTAGCATTGTCACTGTGAGCATGTTAGCAGCTAACTTTAGACTCTTTGTTATGAGAAGTTAAAATGTCTTCTGCTAGAAAGATCTAATATGCATGCCTTTCTTACTGCTGTCTCAAGCAAAGACCTGCTATGCCTCTTTATGTCTGCATTTAACAGTGCTCTGTCAAAGCTATTTTACACACACACACACACACAAAGACAGTAAACAGCACAAGTGATCAAAGTTAGTCCTCAAACCTCCTGAACAAGAGGATAATGTGTCCTGGCAGAGGTAGGGGCGACACAAGGGAAGAGCAACACTCCAACTACCATCTGCAGGAATTACATAACGCCTCTCCTGAAATCTGAAAGTCTTCTCTGAAGCACTTTTTGCCTCCTCTCACGTCTCACCTCAGCTCACTAAATCTCTCTGCTTATACTCTCAACTCCTCTCAACTCCCTCATGGCCTTGTCTTGCCTTTGATATTCCCTTTTCTCACAAGGAGAGGACACAGACCTGACAGAACAGCTTTCTGTTCCTCGCAGGAACTATAAGCTACATGGTTTTACTTTCTTTCTGTCTGACTCTCTCTCTTTCTGTCTTTCTCTCCAGTCTTATCATCTGGCAGCACTAGAGGGAGCTATTGTTAGCCAAAAGGACACATAGCAGTCAACAAGTTAACAAAGAAAGGGGTGAGTCAGAGTGCGTTCGAGCTTGTCATCGCAGCACCCAATCTGAGAATCTGAGACATTGAATCCTTTCCCTGCCTACACTTCTTGACACGAGCTCTCTTGGTGCCCAGAGCTTGGCGAGCAAGTATTTGCCATTACGTGTGAGAGAACTGAGGGAAAAACTGCCAACAAATTCAGGCAGAGACATACAGGTGGAAAGACTGGAAGTTAGATGTCTGAGAGGTGTGAAGGTGACAACTGAGACTGCACATCGTAGCCAAGAATAGCAGCATCTGAGAAGAGTCGAAGCAAACTGAGCATGACTGACAGCCACAGTCTCTTCACTCAAAGAGAGAATTACCTCATTTATTCATCCTCACCCCAACACACAATATAAAGAGATGCAAACTGTATACAACTCTCTAAACTGTAAAGAGCTGTCTTCTTGTTCTTGTTGAGGCCTGATTGTTATCCCCAGAGACAGTGCTGACTTGTAGCAGGAGCTGGAGAGTCCAAAATAAAAACAGCTTAAATGGTGCAATATGAAGTAATAGCCTGTTCTGCTCCCCATCAAGGGAGCTCTCAAGAAGCTCAGAGCTCCCATTTGTTTCTCTCACATGCTGGAATTGCATAAATGAACACCCCAAAGCTTCTTTATCTGTGTGCCTCCTGTTATGATAGTGTGAGTTACCAATATGCATGCATGTGTCTTTCAATGTTTGTGTACTCGTCTGTCTACGTGTGTGTACATATGCTGTCGCTGCTACCTTCAACCATGTTCGCAGTATGCTGTGCGTCTTCCCTGATGGAAGGTAGACGAAAAGTGAAGAGGTTGATAAGAAGTTCAGATTTCATTAGAACCGCACCATGAAACGTGTTCTGATTCATGTGTCAAAATGAAATCAATCTTGCTTTTTTGTGCCAGTAGGCACATGAATAAAACAATGAATCTTAACTGACTCTTGATCGAGCGTATTTCTCCTTTGTCATTCCTTCTCTCCTATTCTCCATAGACCACTCCATTTAACAACAACAAAGACATTTCCATCCCACTGACAAACAAGAAACAGATTTTTTGTTTTGGGATTAAATTTGACATACTTTCCAGAGCTGATAAAATGAAACAAACACACCGGTGATGCTTTGTTATAGGACTTCAGGGGCTTCTACTATGAGCTTGCTGCTTTCCAGTGGTGGGAGCCTTGCAACCACTCGTGGTCGTTATCATAACTGTCATAATTCTGAAATTCTCTTTAATAAATCATTGGGAATTGATATCAAAAGAAATACAAGTGACAGCAACATGTGCATTGCCATGCTTGCGGGTGACGTGCTGGTGAGGGCAATCTGAATCAAGCATCACCAAGGAGATCTGAGATGTCAGCTAGAGCAGGGCTTTTTAATTTAGCACAACCGTGTGTTGAGATGTGAGCTTCTGTGGGTGAGAAAATGGGGAAAACAACAGCTAAGCTGGTTTAACACTGTCTGTAGAGTGAGTACAGTTTGATGTTATCTGATTTCGATACTGACAGAGCTGTTGGAGAGAAGAGGCCTCTTAGCTGTGGGATGAGTGCGGAGGAAAATGTCAGCTGCTTCCAAAACATTCGTTCATTGGGTATCTCAGAGCAGTGCAACAAACACAACTCTGCAGCTATCTATCAGAGAAGTGTATCAGCAGAAGCCATGCAAGCTGCTAATCAGCCAATACATCAGTCCCTCACACCCAGTGCCCATCGGGGTCTCGCGTCCAAAATATTTTCCTGAAGGGTAGAGAGCGGAGAAATGTCATGGTTAGTTTGACTTTAACCACACTACACCTTGTTGTTACATATTTTGAGAGGAACGAGACCAAGAAAGAGATTGCTGCCACAGTTTTGCTCGTAGCTGCGAGGAAAATACAACGTAGGACTGTGAAGTGTCTGTCTTTCTTTCACACTTAATTTGCAGCCTGTCTGCAGTGATGTTGCTTTTATCTAATTATCTTCTATGCCACTTACTATCTCCCTATTTTACCACATATATTTCTTGTTGCCAGTCTTGCATTAATCTTTATTTTGCCTTCTTTTAGCATCCATAACTACTTTTTCTTCAGCGACGTATGATTAGTTTTCTTCCATCATGTACACCTAGGCCTACACGAGTGTGAAACTCACATTTAAGAGATGTATGTTCTTTTCCCAATAGCCTTCAAATTGCCATGGTAACACCATGAGAGCAGACCTGAAATGAAAATGAATAAAAACTTTCACTTGCCTTTGCTGCTTTAAACCACTCTATCCCAGCCTTGGTGGATTACTGTATTTGCCTGCATACCAAAATAACAAAGGCAAATACAGTAAGAAAGAAGTTGCTACAGCTCAAATCAGACAGAACCATCGAACAAACAGAGACAATCTGATTGTATTTGCTGTTTTCTTTACTTTTATTTCTGCACATTTGACAATGCCACCAGGACATCCCTACTGGAGTGAGAGAATTGTGTGTTCACAGGCACAAATATTTCCCTTCTCTGCACCAGCATGTGCACAGCTGACAATTCGTTTGCACTGTCTGAGCGATATTTTCACGCCACAATGCCAGTTTTGACGGCTGCCACGTCTGCGACTAAGATAGCGACGCAAGTGAGCCGATGTCTTCATTAGTAGTGGTTTGGATACTGTCACCGCCCCTCCTCTTCCTCAGTCACCAGCAACGAAGCACTGCTGCGCCCATCAGCTCCCATCAGCTCCCATCAGCCTCTCTCTGCGTGTGAAGACGCTCCCCCAACTGCTGTCGCACTAACTCATGTTGCTAATTAGCTGACAAACACTGTACAGTTCGACCAAGGGCCTTGCACATTTACAGCGCTCATGTTTGTATACATCTGCAGCCACACACAAACAAATATGCACTTCCTTATGATACAAATACATGTGGCCATAAAAGGTACACGCATTCACATAAATGCAAAAATGTCATTACATTTTATAATCTACGTTTCTAAATAGAAATACTGCAGAAAGGCCTTTCCTTTTTCACAGTATATTGATGCTTGATGTGGAATCATTTCAACTAAAATAGAGAATCTGATTACCACCCCACCCGCCTTTCAGATCACACTGTGGCTACCATGGTAACCAACAGTCAAAGCTACAGGTTGTTCATATGAACAACTTATGATATCAAACTCTATTACATCCTATTTATAATACGTATTAGTGCATTTTCTGTGATACTTATATTTGTTCCATCACGGCTCGCTGATCAAAGTATTATGGTAAGTATATGACAAAATATCAAGCTAAAGGACTTAGATAGATAGATAGATAGATAGATAGATAGATAGATAGATAGATAGATAGATAGATAGATAGAATAAACTAATTAATAGAGATTTAGAATAAACTAATTAATAGAGATTTATATATATCTACAAATGAGTATGTTGTCCATTGTCACTGAGAGGATAAGTCTCCTCTCCCGGCTTAGAGGGGAGTCATTATATACACATATCGCGGTGGGCATGAATGACATCCTGCAGCGGTCCTTATTACAGCAGAGTTGCAGGATCCTCCCACTGAATGTGCTTTGCTGTCTGACCAGTAGGTTTTGCGGGGAAACATTGTCCATTACGCTGAGCAGTTTGTGCAACATCCTCCTCTCCACCACCACCTCCAGGGGCTCCAGAGCAGTCCCCAGCACAGAGCCAGCCTTTAGATCTCTCTCTCTCTCTCGTGCAGCTTGTCTCTTTTTGTGCAGCTGGTTGATGTGACTCTGAGGCAGGCAGGCCTGTCACACATCATCAGGTTGACACCGTAGGCCTTGAGGGCACAGAAATGATCTGGCCCACGTCTACATGTAGGTAGTTTTTTTTTTGTCAGGCAGACTCAAGTCATAATGGAGGTAATGAGAGGTCCCATGATACATTTATGCAATGTTTTCTTTTATTCATCATCTGCCAGTCTCTGCCTAATTACATACAGTAAAGATGCAGCCATCACAGAAGCTGCTCTTATTATTTCATTTAGGGTTTGCAACCTTGAGTTAGGAAACTACCCGGCAAGCACACCATGCCTATATTTAGTGCTGTTTAGCAGCATTTGAATTGTAAGCTACTGATGGGGTGACTATATACTGTAATTCTTTATTATGAATTTTATTATAAATCAGTCTTTTCTCTCTTTGTCATGCTTTCTAGTCAAAGGAAAAATCCACACTGATTCAAGTAAGGCAGAAAATTGCTGGTGCAATAAAGGTTTGAATCACTTTGCGCCTCTAGCCACACTGCCATCAGAGATCTGAAGAAGCATGTGATTTTCTTTTTTGCAGATGATTTAAAACATCACTGATTGGGGTGTGGCCGAGACTGCAGCATGCTCAACAGTTCCCATGGAGAGGATTTCAGCAGCAGTTTTCTAGTCTGTGTAATTCAGTGCTGATTGACCTTTTAACCCTCATCCTACTGACTGGGGTACTAACAGACCCCAGCTATATATGTTTAGTCATATCTCACATGTCCTTTATTCTATAAAAAAATATCCTTTGTTCCAATTTTTCATAACTTTGTCAATCAATTTGATCCAAATGACTTCATATAATTGTTTTCTGTTTCTGTTTTATCAATTTATTGGGGCCCCCGAAGCATCCCGTTCCACATATGCAGTTTTAATTGGTGGAACTATTTAGTGTGAGTGTTTGGTACCAGAATCAAAAGATGGTAAATTAGCTTTTAAGTGTTAAGTACTAAAGTGGATTGTACTAGGAATAAAAGCTGCAATTTGTATTAAAGAAAAGTATAAAATAATAATAATCTGGGGTTTTTTCAGATAACATTAATTATATAACTTATACAATTCGGAGAAGAAATAAGTTAACATTTTGCTATGGTAATTGTTTCTTACAGTAGTTTATTCTTGGCGTCTCCAGGGTTGGTAGTCCTTAAATATGTTAGTTAGTTGTATTCTTTAGAGCACCTGATCACCCAGGAAACATGTCATAAACCATTTTCTTACTCTAGAATAAATGCTGTCATCTTTTAAACAATCTTCTCTCTGACTAGTGCGAGTTGAATATGAAGAAAATATTAGCCTTTGGGTATTTACAGTTTCCAACTCACTGGAGATGCTGCTTTTTTATTTTTTTTTTGGGGGGGGGGGGGCTCTAATAACACAAATATTTTCTTCGCATTTAATAATCTGTTTACAACAGAGATAGCCAAATCTACTGCTGTCACAGATAACATGAAAGGCAAACCCCCGGCGAACCTCAAGCAGGACGCAAGCGTGTAGCCCGCTAGCTAGTTTGTCACGCTTAGCCTCGCTTTTCTTTGTGAAAGTGTAGCGTACGTGAGTTTAGCTCCTGGTTCACGGTAACTTAACGGCAGATGCTGTCCTTTTAATGAACCATAAACAATATATTTAACACTGTATGTGAACTAAGCAACAAAAGATATTGAGTGATAAAGCTTTATCATAACCTAGAGTCAGCATTAGGTCCTTAAAACTGTATTGGTAGTGGCCTTAACTGCTGAGGGCTGAGAGACAGGTTTTTACCATGAGAGAACTTACAAGTCTTTCATCCTGAGCATCTCTCTGCCACAGCAGGCCCATTAGGCTTCATGATGCAGTGTACAGTAATTGGTATTTCTGTTGGTAAGCAGCTTCTTTATCCCAGAGCCGAGCCTCACGCTGTGCAGGAGCCTGTCTGATGTCAGAGCTGCAGAGAACACATGACTGAACCTGTACAGTGAGTGACGATCACTCAGGTAAACACCTGGGAGGATGAACCAGCTCCAATACTGTACCGACGTTATTCAGTCTTTTCAAACTTTTTGTCTGGAGAGATTTGGTTCGGTTTTTGCTCCACATCCTGCTATGATGTATGAATGCTCCCCTTCAACCTGTTTATGATAAGCATCAACACTCCCTCCCCCAAAGCTAAGGGCTGCTGCGTAGCCTGAGCCTACTCAACAAGATGACCCTGACACAGCTAAAGGGAATTTTATAAATTAACATTTAAAATAAAATAAAAAGCCCCTGTGTCATCAAAATTGGCGATTCAGTATACACAAATGGCAAGAGGGTGGTTGCCCCTTTGATGTGGTAATACGCTGTTTTGATTTCTGTTTGTCAAGCATGTTTTAACGGTAAGAGGCATTCCCAACAACTACTACTTCAAAATCAATTAAAACTCTTTTGCTAACAGCCCTGCCTGGTTCAAAGAGAGGAAAACTAATTCTCTCACCCCACCCCCTCAAACATACTCTCACAGTCAATTGAAGAACATGGACCAAGAAGAGTGAAGATATGGAGTCCCGAGGGAGTGAGAGTAAGTCCTGGATTCAGATAGCTCGGCCGCAACATCATCTTTCCTGGGCCACTACAGTGTCTTTTTTTTCTCTTTTTTTCTTTATTTTGCACGTTTGCATTTAACTTATTCACGAGTGTATATGCAATGTTGAAAATTGATTGCATGTACAGTGAGTGTGTTGTTAGCAGAGGGATGTGAGCCAAGCTACAGTATTTTCCTCTGACAAAAAGCTAAAAGGGAAAAGTGATTTTATAGATATAAAAGCTTAATCCAGCAATTGTTTTGAATCGTGGTGCAGCTAATGCTCATCAGCCGTGCAATCTAAGCCAAATCTGTCAATCTGATTAATGGATTCCTTGAACTTCCTGTAGCACTGACAAGTCCTTGAACTAATATCCCATGTAACCTTTAATATGCTTGAACTAACTAACTTGATTTTATGCTGTTGACTTAAAATACCCTATTCATTTAAAAAGATCATATCTTTCTTGCTAATCTTTCTTGCTCATTTCAGTAAAACAACATTACAAACTGTAATTATGTTTCCTCAACAGCTTCCAGTGCTAAAGGTTGAACCCAAAAATCAATACGGATCCGCAATTATTTCAGGCTCTATGCTGTAAGATGAGAATGTCAAGCAAAATGTTGTATGTTATGATTCATAGGATCGAGGGCCCTCTGTTGCACAAGTCCTCACAGTAGGCATAGGCAGTATTTTAAATCCGAGGTGTGTCAAAGTTTGTTTGAGCAAGATCTGATTTTCTGCACAGTCAACCCATGCTTGTAGGAGCCTGTATGCGAGCAAGCGTGACCGTCTGCAGGACCACACATGTGGGTTACATGTGGATATTTTGCTGCTTCTCTCCCTCTACAGAGCAGGGTTTCTCCAGCAAGATAGTCAGTCGCTGGGAGCAAAGATGTAGCACTGTGTACCTCTGTTTATGAACACTGAAGGGCATGAAAAGCCCATGTAAATGTGACTGATTAATGCTGGTGAGATGAAAAAGGAGAGCAGGCTCAAAGACATGTTGGGGGAAAGTGTTCTGCATGGGAGTGCTAGCATGAGACAGTGTTTGCATCAGAGGCAGTGTTTTTTCATAGCAGCTGTATGTGCGTCCAAAACTCTGTGTGCACGCGTGTCTCTTTGTCTGTGTGTGTGTGTGTGTGTGTGTGGCGTGGATGAATATGCAAGCGTGTTTGTTTAAGAGAGTGAAGTGCATGACTCAGCCCGAGGTAGGCAGGCAGCTCATGTTTCTTCTGTTTGGCAGGCAGCAGGGATAAGATCGGACTGACTTGATCATTTTAGAAGGCCTGGGCTATAGCTCTGCTAAACAACGCACACAGTCGGCTCGGAAATCTTTATCTGTAAACTCTCAACTCCCATCTGAATGGTCTGATTAAGTATCAGTGCACAGATTACCTTGATCTAAAACAAAAAATAGAATACCTATCTATTCTTTCTATTGTATATTGTAGATAGATTGATAGATAGATAGATAGATAGATAGATAGATAGATAGATAGATAGATAGATAGATAGATAGATAGATAGATAGATAGATAGATAGATAGATAGATAGATAGATTATATACTATTTTTACTGCATTGCATTTCCACTCAACACTTATTACAGGTGAAAAGCAGAAGAGAATGGTTCTGGTGCAACATTGCCATAGCTACAATAAGCTTTTACATTAACAGGCCCTTTTTCTGAGTCACTTTCTGTACACCGAATTTATTGTGTGACTTCTTGCGTGTCATTTCCATCAATACCTCAATGTGACCTTTAATACGATTTACTGTAATACTTGTGTCCCGGAGACAGTAGGCACTCTCCGTTGTCCCGTCTCACATTTCGTCGTCAGTGATGATGTCACAGAGTTTTCTCAGTGCTGTTGCAGAGACACGGCCACACGAGTTCATGGCCTTGCAATTTCTGTAACATCTCAGATTTTCAGAGGTTCATGAACTTGCTCAAGGACACCAGGACAGAAGTAATTGCAGATAAGAGCAAACACAGTGGCTCAACCAGTGATAAGCAAATAATTGCTACTTAATATCCCTGCTGTCAAATGAAACCCCGCCCTATCTCACTGTATACCACTTTCACACACAAACACCATGTCTGACACAGGGTAATATGAAACGGGTTTGACCCATTTACCAATTGACATCAGTCTAATGGCCAATTTTATACACATCTAATGGCCAATTCAATACACATCACTGCTAATATATACCAGACCCATATTGCAAAACTGATCGGTAGACTTTCAGTTAATAACACTGATGAATAAAGTCTAATATGATAGGATTTTTATTTACTTATTCATTTAGATTTTCTTGTGACTTCTTTTTTTTTTTTGTTCATCTTATGATAATGCAACAACCTATAATATTGTTAAAGAGAGCAGCAAAAATAATGGTTTAGAGGACTGGAAGAATCCACCCTTGAGGTTAAAGTAATCCAATAATAAAAGCATAAAGTAATCCTATAATTATTGTTGCATGCCTTTCATACAAAGCCAAGCAATGTGTGTTCAACATAGATCAGGCGCAGGACTGTGAACCCAGGTTGGATAATACATGTTATGTGGCTATGTTGTGTGGGTCTGAAGGGGGAGTAACAGACATGTTCGGGAATAAACCTGAATAAAGCTCTTCTGGTTGAAATGCCTTTAACTGCTATAATTACTGTTACAGCTTCCCTGTAATTTCTCCAGACATCACTGCCACCTAAGTAAAATTAACTTGTACTGTACAACCAACCACAGTAATTGTATCTTAGTTGTATTCCACTTTTTGTTAGTTAAATTAATGAAATTATGTAGTGAAACATACGATGTAAAAGTAAAGGATATAGATGGATACAATAAAAGATCAGCACTCAGCGTGATGCATACTATCATGTATATATTAAAATTAATAGCATTTCACATGCGTGCCCTTCTTTTGTTACCAGTTTGGATAAGGCTGTGATTCAGTAATCTGATGGTGTATCAACTGATCCTCCAAAAGCCTCTTTTTTTTTTTTTTTGTAAATGTACTTCCTCTTCCAGCCATGAGTCATGTCATCTTCACAGGGGCGTGTGAGAATGAGTTACCTTGTTCTGCATACACAAAGCAAAAGCTCAAGTAAGTGTGACCATGAGAAACAAATGATGTTTTTCAGCCTGGAGTTGATAGATAGCATCTGCTTTGTTGTTGTTACCCAACAGCAAAAAGGACATGCCTGTACCTGCGAGGGATGATGATGAAATGTATGTGTGTTGTGTAATGTGGTTGGTGTTTTGGGGCGTAAAGTCGAACAATCTTCAAAGTATGTCTAAGCTCACCCTGCATGCTCTATCCATCATGAGCTGTACCCTGAGAATATAGTGTGTGTGTGTGTGTGTGTGTGTGTGTGTGTGTGTGTCACTTTGTCCAGCACACTACAAATGAATAATGTATGACATTCAGCTGTGTTTGCACAGTGGGCGACACCCACATAATCAAGATGAGTAAAAAAGACAAAGACAGACAGACAGAAGAGGAGAGGATAGATGAATGCCTGAACCTTACTAAAATTATTTTAATGAAGATCTCAGAAAATTAGTTTTGCTGCGTGCAACGAAAGAACAAGTGTACACAGCTGTCCTTCTTCATGACACTGGAGGATTTTAACCACACTGCTGCCAGAAACTGCCATAATTGTTCTTGACTTGTGCTGTTATTCCATGTGGCCTGGTGGCTTTGTTGCTGACAATTTGTGTATATTAACACCTGGTGTAACACAATGTAATAACCCAGTAAACCTACCCAGCCTAAGTGAAAGGATATATTGTTACTCAGATGTTCTTTGTATTTGTTCACTTCATTCAAAAGCCTTTAATTGCCACATTCAGCTAGAGTAATCATTTGCAATAATTATGATAATTACATGTGGTGTTCGGACATTGTTGCAGCGTCAGTACTGCTGTAATTTGAAAACAACAGAGATTTAAATAAACATATCATTGATGCGGTTACGGCCACCTGCAAAGGTGCAGAGGAAAGAGGGGACACGTTCACCCCTGTGTTTTACTGCACAACCTGTGTTATTGAAGTCCTGTGAACATGTTTGCAGACGTGTAAACACACATCTACTGCAAAGTATAGACTAAATATAATGCTTTTTTACAATGAAAAAAAAAAGCATACAGATACATCTAGGGACACACAAAGGTTAACACATATTCAGACACACACGTAAGTACCGGTAGATATAGTCTGCACGCAATCATGGCAATAAAAGCAAAAAGCTTTCAAGTGGAAATAAGTCTGAGTAGCGTGTAGCACAGAAATTCCAAAGAAAGGGAGAAAAAGGGCTATCAGAGGTGAGAGATGGAAACGAAGACACTGACAGATAGAAGGCAAAAAAAAGTGAAGTTTGACAGTCATTTCATATTAATACTCTACATTAACAGCCCCTATGATGAATAATTAATCTGTTGGAAAATTTAGTGATTTGTGCTCCTGGCAGACTAATGCAGAGTAAAATAAAGCCCTGTGACTGTAGCTGTGAATGTGCATACAACATAAGTTTGATGTGCAGCAGTGTATGTTTGGATAACTGAGCTCGATGTTTAGCTTTTTTTTTTTTTTCTTTTTTTTTTTAAAAGCTTGTGACACTGGTTTATAACATAAAGGCGAAATTACATATCTGACTGCACCACCCTCAGCTGCATATAATCAAAGGTTATCTGACAATGCAGTGTGTAATCTTCCGAGCCGATGTGAAGTGTGGCGTGAGAAATTGGAGTGTATTACTTTGACTGCGTAGTGACTGGGCTCACATTAAATCCTGGATAGAAGAGTGGCACTCTTGAATCTGCTTGGTCCCGGCTAGAGTGTTGCCTTCTGCCTGCTGTCTGTCAGTCTGCTGACTGTCAAAACCCACAGTTTAATATGTCAGGTGGGTACTTGCGACTATACAGTCTACATGGGCGTCTAACAGAAGCTGTATAAGATCAGAGCATAATAGGAGATATATTTATATATATATGTATATATATACTTTTGACTGTGAATGTGTCCACGCATGTTGATGGATTGTGAAGTTTTGCACAACAGTTGTTCTCCCCACAAGCAATGTCCAATCCTTTTCACCTCATAACCCCACTTGTACTCATGTTTAATTCAGACGAACCACATATTGCAACATAACTTTTGTTAGACAATCAAATGTCACACTTTCTTTGTGCTCTATTTATCTTTCCTCCATCTGGATTCCCCATCGCTCTCTGGCTCGCTCTTTCACCCCTCCTAGGGAAGACTTTGAGAATAAATATGACCAGAGGTAGTTTCGAATGTTTTTTTTGTTCCCTTTGCTTTTTGACTCCATCAGAACAAAGAGCTTTTGTTATAATTCTCTAATTTGTTTCAGAGATCATTTACGTGATTCACTGAATCCTCTGTACACCCCTGCTTCCAGTTGGAGTTCATCAACAAAGTGGGGTCACGTGTGACTTCATGGTTATGTGTTAGCCTACATATGTTCTTTGTCTCAGTGAGAGAGGACCTCGCGTCTGTATTTGCATGTTTTCATGAATGTACGCAATCATGAACATGTACAGTACATGCACGTGCTTTTGTGTGAACCGCCTCTACACAATCCCCTGTGTAAAACTGACAAATTCACAAGACTAAAGAGAAATGCACAGAGAAATCCAATAAATCATTCATATACTTTTGGGATGTACTATGAAAATGTGTGTATGACGAAATAAGTGAACAAATCTCTCTCTTTCTCCACATCGAGCCTCTGTTATCTATCCTAACATGCTGGCACCAGATCAAGAGATTGTGCTGTAAGGGTTTTAAATTATTAAGATTTTTTTTTTTTAAGTGGGCCTGGTCAAGTCTCTATAGTAGTTGTGAACAATTATGCAAGACACTGGGAGATATTAAAAGGCTGTGGCGATCAAGAGTTCATCATGGTGATGGACCCTGTTATGAAGTGCACACAATGCAGACTCCTCTGTTTCCATGGAGACTTGTGATCCCCACTACCCACTGTACTTGCAAACATTCCGCCGAAGCCTTTTTTTTTTTTGCGGATAGTTGCCAAAACTGGCGTGAGGGGTCAGAGGTGATCTCGTCTTCAGTGCTAACATGATGCTTGGCTCAAACAATGTAACAGCTGCCTTTTAGCTGCCTGCCTGTGCAAACTGTGCCATCGTTCGCCCATGCAATAAGAAGTCTGTGGAGAATGGAGCTAAATTTAGGTGCAGCAATATGTAGTCCAGGTGTAATGCACATGGCCTACCTAGCCAGCCCTGCGATGCTGTGTATGAATTCAGCTGAGCTGGACCTGAATAGACCTTTGGAGAATCTGAAACTATAGCCCACATGCTTGATACCAGTGTCTAATCCCATTCTGGCTTACTTTTTTATTGGCAGCAATGTCTGCTAAAGCCTTTGTTTTTTCTATATCAACATGCTAAAAGCTGTCTCTCCTTTCTATTAATGCCACGACACAGTTTTAGACAGATGGAGGGACAAACAGATCTTTCGAACAGTTCGGGTAACTGTTATTCAGTAGCCAGGTTACGGTTTATTAACGCCCTGTGTTCTGTAAACATCTCTCTGGGTGCCTCGGGGCCCAGACCCATTTCATCGGTTGTTCAGGAAGTTTTATCTGAGCTGAAACCCATGAGCACAGCAAAGGGAGGACATTTATTTTTACTGCTTCCAAAAAATGGTATTCATGTTGCGTTCAGGCAGTGTTCGGAACTTGTGATTCCCAGTTGATAAGGAGAATACCAGATGGATCCATTGCAGTTACTTTTTGTATGCACATGCAAAGGCCTGCTCATTTATTTATGTATTACACAGGAGGGAGCTTTGTGTTTCACCAACTCAGAGCTTGTTCGGTTCTATATTTCGGTCCTTTCCATAAAGCAACGCTCTTTCGCAGCTTCACACCAAAGATGTGTTATCTCATCGTGCTGTTCTCCGTTTCCCTGCAAACTCCCGTTCACCCTGTCTCTTTTCAGATCCACCTAAAATTACAGGAGTTGTGCAAATAAATAAATAGCATATATGCTATGCTATGCTATATGTCAACGTTTGGCAACACTTGGATGAGCTGCTTATGATCTAATTGAAAGAAGGGTGGTTATCTGAAACTTGCAACTATAACGTGGTGGGGGGGGGGCACCTCGTTATGCTTTTTGCCAGTTGTGTGTATGGCAGTGTAGGGGAGGAGGTGGGACTGGTATAAAATGTATGTATGTATGCATATAACACAGACTGCTGGGCTGTTGACTTTTGTGATCAGCACAAGACAAGCAAACGCCATAAATACCGTGGTGGCTTAGAGGTACAGCTGTGTGCTTATTAACCAGAAGGTCATGGGTTCGACCCCGGACTCCCCCGATCACCTCCTCACTTGTGGGTCGCTTTGGATAAAGGCGTCTGCTAAATGTAATCTTTTAAATGAATTATAGTTACATATTTTAAAAAAAACACCTATTATTATGCAGCGTTTCGTGCCATAAAAGCCTCGAAAGGTGGTTCAACTCTAACCTGCACAAATAAAAACTGGGAAAATTGGTAGCTTCGGAGGCTTAATTACCCCCTCACTTCGCTTAACCTATTCAAAGCGTCACCGTCCTGGCCTAGAATTTAAATTCAGAAATGCAAATGTGGCCTCTCCCACAGCGGACGGGGCCCCACGCAGCCGGGGCGTGGTCTCGGGGAGCACGCTGTGAACTTTTCAAACCTGCCTGGGAAACAAACCAAAAAAGAAAGTGGCGTGCCGAACAGGAAACAGGGAAACAACCTTGGAGAAGGGAACGCGGCGGACTGGTTCTCCTCGGGGAGCGGGTCACAGCATTTGTCGGACAGACTTGAGCAGCAGCGTTTGAACTTATGCGCGGAGTCGATGTGTTTTTTGGGCTCTTAACCCGTTTTTAAACCGCATGTGTAGCGCGGTGCTTGGGCACCTACGGGCTCAGGTGTGTTGGTAGTGCAGTTGAGAACCCGGCGTTTTGAGTTGGGAGGACTCATTGATTACTCACATTTCTTGTTGTCAGAGCACAAAGCCTTGTCTGCTACATCTAGAGCGCCCGCCCATTGGGGCTCTCTGCGGAGCGATAGTGGGAGATTGATCGTAGTCTCCGGGATTTGCCGTGGGAGCCGGCTTGGACTGCGATTTGCTCTTCCATCAGTGAAGGGGAGGACAATTATAGCAAGGACTTATTTCAGTCCGACTCCATACCGCCAGCACTTGCAGATCCCCCCCCCCCTCATGTGAACACATTTAGTGTCCTGTCTGCAGCCAGGTTTTACGCGCAAGTCACGCTGGACTTTTGTCCCCTCTTTTTCTTTTTTTTTTTTCCAACCGAGGAGGCTGCGAGTGTGAATCGCCCCCGCAGTCTCGGATGCGTGGTAAACGGGGAGTGGGTTGGGTCGCCTAGGCGCCTGGTATTCGCGCACGTCGTCAGCGATAAAAGCAGATAGGTGAGGGTGAAAGCGAGGGGAAGCGACACCCGAGTGGTTTGGGGTTTTTTTTAAGCAGGCGGACGCCGGAGAAGAGAAGAGAGGAGAGTCGGTCGGACACTGGCAAACCGCCGGACTCACCGGCTCTGGATTTGACTCTCAAGACGAGCCCCCGGCCGCTTTTGTCACCCGGGACTCGCGAACCCTCTTCTTCTTCTTTTTGATTCAGGACCGGCGTTTAACCACGTTGTCGTTTCCGACCGGACACCATCTCCTCATCTAAAGGGAATATTGGAAGTGAGGGGGCAACACACAATGGCAACCGGTGCGCTCCTTCTCGCCTGCGCGCTGCTTGGTAAGTCCATCTGAAGAAGCTTTCAGCCTGTTTAGTCCAGCGGGATAAATCAGCATCTGCCGTGTCTCGGCAAACAGACACACCTGTATGACGCACGTGAACGGGTTAGTTGGGAGAGGTGCTACTAGTCGTCAGGTGGAAGTAGGCTCCATCGTTAATCACCACAATAGTGTGTGTGTGTGTGTGTGTGTGTGTGTGTGTGTGTGTGTGTGTGTGTGTGTGTGTGTCTCTGAGAGACTGTGTGTGTGTGTGAGACTGTGTGTGTCCGTGTGCGAGCGCTGAACTAGGTTAATGTGATATTTGGACTTTAGTCGCAGATTAACCCTATACAGTCTGACCTCCTGTGTTGAGGAGATGATCATATAGACAACCTGCTTTCCTCTGTAATTAACCCACACACATCCAGTATAGACACACCTGGATCACACATCACCAACAACAACCCAGGGGTTGAGGTCCTCCAGTGGGTCCCAGTATCTGCTGCGGTTGTACACAAAGTCATCACATACCTGCAATTTATTGGATTTAACAGACAAATGCGAGTTCAAACAGCCGACCACACTCAGTGTGACACATCCAAACATTCATACAGGCATGACTGCTGACACAGGCTTACACATACACACTGTACATTTTGTCTGTGAACTGTCCCAAACAAACACCAGATGGCTTTTCTGTTCCTGGATGGGGAGGCCTGTCGGCACTGCTGGGAGACAGAGGAAGGGGGGCGGGTGTGGGAGTGGAAGTCGGCCTGCTGGAGGCCCCCACTTGGCCAAGAGGATTACCAGTCTGTGCCTTGCTTCACCCCTTTCAGCGCATCAGAAGTCACTTTCACTGGGATTGGGTAAATGACTTATCCCAATAAAATCACGAGATGTATTGTTCTGTGTACAGTAGATAAGACTGCACACGGTCACAGTACAGATCTAGTGTAGGCTGGATAAGGGAGGGTTTTTATATTATATTATAATCATGAATCACACAGTTAAATAGAAAGTAGTTTAAGGTTGTGAAGAACATTTAGGGTGTTAGGAAAGAGTAGGTTGTGTTTTATGCATTGAGTGTGTAGATCGTTGGCACAAATCACAAGGGCACCCCGGGGGAAATTATATTATGACATGTTGCCAGCATCATTGATGATATTTGGCTGGCAACTCTGCGATATGTTGCAAATAAATCCTCCAGGGCTGGAAAATCAGTTGATTCACAGAAGATTAATTGGCAGCTATAATATTTTCTGGTTTTTCATGACAGTTAATTTAATATCTCTGCGGGGTGGATGTTGGTCAGACAAAACAAGACATCTGAAGACGTCACATTGGACTCTGGGACCTTGTTTTTCCGCTATGTATTGATATTTTATAAATCAGTATATTTGACGATACTGAAAATAATTGTTAGTTGCATCCCTAAATCATCGAGTGCGCATCACAATATCAATAGAGGAAAACATACCTCTAAAATGGCCAAATTGTGTTCCTCAAAATGCCATTCTTTTTATTCACTAGACTAAAAAGCTTTCACTTTCAAGTGTTATGCAACTTAAATTAAGCTGCTTGAAACATTGCATGAATGTCAGGCCATGTGTCGTCTTCATATACTGTAAGACCATCATATCACTCAAAAGGCTGACCTGACTAGAAAGGAGTTTTAAAGTGTCTCAAGTAAGGATGCAGTGCTCCATTATTGCAATATTGGTGCTAGTGGATCAATAATGCATAACGGCAGAACGTATGGCAACACATCAATTGTTTATCCCTCTCCTACTGTGCACACACAAGCATCTGTGTTTAGTGAGATGTGCCCGTGTCTTTTGCGTGTGATCAACTGTCTGATTTTGTCATGCGTGTCATGTGGCACGCATGTTCGAACGTGCATTTGTTTTTAAAACGGAATAAAATAAAGGTGGATGACAGCTGTGTTAGATGGAGACAGTCACCGTCGAACCCAGAGGTGCCACTTACGCAATTTTTTGGGCTGGCAAATCTTATACATCGGGTTTATTTATGCTGCTGAGGTGGCAACCAGGTGTGAGGGAGTGCGTGTGCTTATTTGTGGCTCCGGGGGTATGCGATATAAAGCATATAAAAAGAGTTGCCCGAAGGAACAAATGTTTATTAGCTTTACAAACAGAATGTCTTCCGTCTCCCCCACAGAGAGTGAGAAAGATGTCATGCCTTTTGGGGGGGGGTCTTCTGTGTTTGCGAGAGTGCGTTTGAAACGGGGGGGGAGCCAACCTAAAGTACCCAAGATGTCCCAGTTTATATAACTAAATTGAAATGTAATATGTGTGAGGTTGGCTGGATTAACTGTGAAATGCCTGAGTGGTTTCCATTTACTAGGCTGACAGGAGAGCAGCCTGCAGTCACCCAGGTTCAAATGAGCTGCCACAGGTCCTGTTTATCAGCTGGTCTCAGAGCAGCTTCACATTGTACAGAGGAAAATCTTAAAGCTTATGTCTGACAAGATGCACACTCTGCCTCCTGAGGAATTCACACATTTTTGTCATTATGTGATGTTTTTTTATATATATATATATCTTTATTAGCTCTGCCAGCTCAGACAGGTGCTGTTTTCACCCCGTTCACACAATATCTGAACATGTTGTGAATGTTGTCTTATGTCAGATGGTTGGTGGTAGGGGTAGGAAAAATGTGATACATATTCAATACTGCTTGGCTAAAAGTGGGGTGTGGCCTCTTATTCAAAAGGAACATAACCAATATGTATGCAGCACACAGAATCACGCTGACAGCTGCATCTTCGTGTCATCATATTCAGCACAAGTCATACTCTTAAAGGACCAATGATTTTGCACGTCTTAACTCACTTGCTACAAACCATGAATACTATATATACACACACACACACACACTGCCAATACATTTCTTAACCTCGCTGTTTTTCCTCCCATCCATTGGTTTCCATTCATTTCTGCAGATTTGAAAAATACATCATGTCTGAATTCGTTTTTATTTATTTTTATTGCGAGGTAAGTCATTGCAGACTTCAATCCCAAATCAATCTGCAGCTAAACTGCATTACCACACTACAATAATGGAACTTCAATGAAACTGGAATAAAAAAATACACGTCAGACTCGATGCTCACCGTGATGGAATACACAACTCAAGACTCCATACAGAAAAAGATGAAAACCAGTAACTACCTGGACAGTAAGAAAAAGGAAAGGAGAAAAAAAAGAAAAAGTTGAAGCACTATGCTTTGGAAAAAGGTCAGCAGTAACAAAGTACACATGCTTTTTAGTCAAGGAAGTAAAACTAATAATAATGGTAGGATCCTTTTAGGGGCATCCTACTTTGCCTTTTCTGCCTCCATGTGTGCGGTAGATGTTTTTTTTTTTTTTTTGCTTCCTTACAGTTATCCTTATCTTTCGTGAGATTTTTTATTCTGCTTTGGATTAGTCTTTTCAAGTCAGAAGAGCCGCAGAAACAATAGCCTGTTATCCTGGCTCATTACACTGCTATTGAACGGAAAGACAAAAGTTTTAAGTAGCTGTACTAACGCCATCAAACTTTGTGCTTATCAGCAGACGGAGTATAAAGCTGGCCATCCATAATTGGCCCAATCAAACAACATGAAGGCACTCAAGTGCTTATTTCCATTTTAGGCATATCTATTGTGCCTTTAAAAAAAAAAAAAAAAAAAAACATTGTACAGTGGAAGGAGGCAGCACTTATAGCCATTTTAAGTATAGATTTCATTCTAAAAGTGGTGCTGTGACAATTGTCACAAATGCTTGAAAGTGGTAAGAAATGGACAAATCCCAATTTTCCGTTTCAGACACTCATTAAAATATGTGCATCTGTTAATGTGAAACAAAATAATTAACAGTGAAATTAGAAATCTTGTTAAGTGACTCCACATAACTGTAAAAACAATTATGTGGAGTCTTAACTTACATAACTGAGTGAACTTTACTTACTGACATCTAGTTTTTCCGATTTTACGAAAAAACTAAGATGCGTCCTTGTTTGCATAAAGATAAATAAACGACATAGAAGTTGAAGAGGAAAACGGGCGGCATTAAAACAAATTTGATGGGTGTAGATTATCTCTATGGACTTTTTAACTTTTTACGGTCATGGGAATGTTGAGGTCAACTCGCAGGCATTTCAAACTTTGTCAGGATTCAAAGTTTGCCGTGTCACACCCTGATGCCCACCCCAGCCTCTCCTCTGTAGGAATGACAGCTGAAAGCTCCCACCCCAAAATGACAGGGATTTTAGCTTGTGTGTGGTCAAGCCACGCGTCTCCTTGCTGTGCACTTTGAGTCAGCTGTTATCACATTGGGAATGCTTTCCATGTGTTTGTAAGGCTCAGCTGACACTAGAGAGAGTGCCGTCTAGACAGTGAGGCACAATGCAGTAACTCACTGTCTAGCTGTTTGTATAGCTGATTTGGAGCTATGCATGTGCTATGGAAAAGTTTGGTGTGTGCTGCATGTGATTGTCACAAGTTTTGTTACTCATTATTTTTTCCCCGTTCCTGCTACCAGAAACCGAGGACCTACTTCTCTCTGTTACGGGAAGTGCGGGCTTGTGCAGCTGTCTGATTGTGATGCTGTTTGCTCCCCTTGTTATTTTCTGTGCCTGCTACATTCTGTAGCTTCAAGCCCGCTATGTTTGCATCATAAGCACTAGACCCACATCTTTGTGTGTACCCATGACAAGACGCCTTTTGTGCTATTGTTTTTTTCATATCATAACATCGTGGACTCAACTGACAAAAAACAAATAATACAAAAGCAGAAACACGACTGTCAGCCGGGCTATCATCCACCAGTTGAGATGCATTATGAAAACGCAGGCCGTTTGTTGGTCAGTGTCAGGACTGAGATGTCCTATTAGTCACGGATCAATAGAAGCTGGATGAGGGGGATGCGGTTGTGCTAGCATGGACGTGTTTTTGTGCTTTGTTGCATGAGGTGAACTTAAAGGCTACTCAAATACCGGTTACTAGTGTACCACTAGTGTACTACCCTGAGGGCAAGTAATTGCCCTGTAATACAGACTTCACAGTCAGCTAAAGAAACTCGCACCCGGCTGCCAGTGCAGTTTTACAACAACCCCACTGTCCTTTTGTTACAGGTTTCCACCTCTCTCTGTCCTCTAAGGTGAAAGAAATATAACATCTTATTCTCAAAGGGAGATTTCTGAGGAGATCGAGGAACATGTGAAATTTACCTGACTAAACATTATTGCTAGCAGAACAATAAATCCCAAAACTGAAGTTAGTTGTAGATAATCAAAGCTAGTCTCCTCATGCGGTGGTTGTTTTTTTTCTTTTCTGAATATCCTCCCCCATTACCCTGATCTAAGCTGTAGTCTCTCTCCAACTCACATGGGGAGATGAGTGACTGTGTGAAGTGAAGCAAAGTTCTTGAGTGGAGACTTCCTGCCTGCCACACTGAATCAGGAAAGTGGCTGGAGCCGGACCCGAAGCAAAGGCAGCGTCTGCTTTGTGTCGGCAGCAGCACCTCTGGATTACTGTCGGGACTCTCCCACATCACAGCTCCCTGCCAGGATCGAATGGCTGTGCCTGCACATCTCGTCACGCCTGAGATCCTATCTCGTGTTTTGTGATAACAACCCAACAACAGCCCTTTAGCTATTCAGTTTGTAAACCGTTTCCGTGTTTTTTTGGGCTGATTTGCATGTATCTCTGCCTCTTCTCACTCAAACAGTACTCTAGCTGCCTCCTCCTCCTCCAGTGAATAGCCCTGACCTCCCTCCCCCACTCTTTTCTAAACAATACTATGCCCACCCCACCTCTTCTTCAAAGTGCAGTTATAAAAAAAACAGCCCTCAAGTGTGATCGAAACCAGATATTTTCATCTTCCTTGCAGTGTCAGAGCAAGAATATGTGTGTTTAACAGCCACATCTACCATGGGCAGCTTATGAGCACCTTCTTTGCCTATAAAAGACCAACCCAGCCCTCTTTCCCTTGGGATTTGGTCTGCTCCTCCTCCCCCTTCTGCTGTTCTGTGTTGGGAGCGATGATTACTGGCTGGCGAGAGGATCCCACTTTACTCCTCCACACACACACACACACACACACACACACACACACTGCTGTCCTCCGGTGCAGTCACACTCCCCTGCTCCCTGCTTGATCCCACGCTGGTGGGATACACACCAGGTGGCGTAACTATGACGACCGCTCCCCACCTGCACACCGCTGATCTATTTTCAGTGGCGCACGCTCAGCTCAGTGTGCACGTTCAAAGGTGTGTGCGCACACGAAGTCTACATGCATGTTTTTTACCCCCCTTTTTAAAAGTCCTCTTGAGCATCGATAAATAGCACTTCACTCACTTTACCATTATGTTTTGTTAATGTGATTCGTCTTCTATTTACACCTAAAACCAAAGAGATGCATGTGTGTGTGTTTGCTTCTAATTGCTTATGCATAAATGCATGAATTTACAAGCGCATGTCTTTTACTGCCTGAAAGGCAAAATGACTGACAATGGCAGAAAAAGTCTGTTTGAAGTAGACTAATTAATAGTTAATTAGTTTCCTTTCCAATCTGCAGCTTAATGCGCAAACGTGGGAACTGATAGCAAGCTGCCAGTCATACAAAAACTAACCACTGTACATAAAGTAGATACAGCTGTCAGGCTTAATTGTGCACAAGCACAAGATGGATAATGACCGAAGATAGCTGAGTGTTTCATAGCCTCACATTCTTTTACAACAATTAACGCAAACATTCAGTCGACTCGGCTGTAACAGTTGCTCATGACAGTATCTTATGAGATGAGCTTTTCTTTTTGCATATTCTGCGTGAAAGTTTGGTTTGGGGTAGATAGACCACAGTGCTTTGTCATTCAAACAGGGTGGGGGATGTGCATGTGTATTTGAGGGAGGGTGGAGGTTGGCTGGGACTGGGGCTTGGGGAGATGAGGTTAGTGTGGTAGCAGGTGTCCTTATACAGTTAATGGATTTGGCGAAGGGAGTAGATTGAGGCACTTAATGCAGTGTGTGTGTGTGTGTGTGTGTGTGTGTGTGTGTGTGTGTGTGCCTACATGCATGAACAAACCAGTTTGACAAGTTACCATCGTCCCTTATATCTGCACCCTTTTATCTCCCACACTGTTAGAAATAAATGGAAATAAACAGTAGATGGAATAATGGCCCATTTCTCTATAACGAATGATTGGCACTTATAACTACTAACCTAAACACTTCCTTGTGGCTCACAGACAGGTCTACCACATCTTCTTTTCATCACATACAGACTAACCGTAACCATCTGTCACACTATAAATGTTTACCAAGCTCTCAATGACCCATAGCATTGTAGATTTGACAAGACTGCATCTACTCTTCATGATATGCAAACCATACCACTGAATCTTTCATTTAATTATTTTGATATCTTCCACGCCTTGCCTTGATATTCTCCAAATGTTGGTGAGAGGCATTTTGAAAATTGCTCCTTTTTGTCAAGCGCATTCAATTCAGTGATCTATGTGGTAGAATCTAAAAGCGAGTTGACAGGAGCATTCATGAGGAAAATGATAGAGAGGTATGATTGCTTCCTGTACTTGATTTTCTTGATGTGCTCACATTGTAACTGCTCACACTGTAATTCATGAATAGCCTAGTATGGCATACTATTCAAGGATTATTTTGATTTGTGAATAAATTATACATCGTGTGTGTGTGTGTGAGACTGACTGACTGACTGACTTGGCCAGGCCTAGCATTGTTTTGCCTTGAGTTATACACACCAATGAGTTCAAACACCTGTTTTTACTGTGGTCTTTTGTACAGAGGCAAAAGAGTGACAAGAGACGTTGTTACCGAGCTGCAGTTTCTCACTGTCTGTCTCGCTGTCTTTGAATTATTTATTCATAATAGGGTTTGTAAGGGACTGTCTTCAAATACACACACGCAGATTTTAGAGTTTAAT